>VXAV01011598.1:146543-162665 GCA_013399715.1 Alectura lathami
TGGGGTTCCTACTGGTCTTAAGGCTGGTGTCAGTACCCCATGTTACCTTTGAGAAGTGGCTGTTCATATTTTTCTTGTAAGAGCAGAATTAAAAGGATAGTCTTAAACACTGATATCCCCAAATATACATTAGCATTAAATGAGCTTATAATAATAATGGGAAAACCTTTAGGAGTTGTGACCTTTAGAATCATTTGAACCGTCTGCTTTATGTCAATTTTTTGCTTTTTAGAAAGTGCTAATTCTTGTTAAGTCCGCATGAGAGACTTGTTTAATGAGCAGATTAAACGGGTGATTATATGTCTTTTAAAAATGGTTTTTGTGGCCGGGCTTCATGATGCCACTCTCCGATTTGGCACAGCAACACAGAGCAGTCCTTTTAATTACCCCTGCAGGGTCACTGGGACCCAAGCTGTTTGCTTTATTAAACCCTGATGGCGCCTTTGGAGCAGCTCCCTCTAAACTCTGCTGTCACAATTGTATCTAAATTAGCATCTGAGTGACCCTCTGTTCGGGCTTCCCAAACCCCAGCTGACGGGGATTGGCAGAAGATGCTAATTGGTGGGGCCGGGCTAGGAACAAGGGCTTGCCAAGATAACAAAGGGACTAATGTTTCTTTCAATATGCATCCAGATTCACATAAGTACCTCTTTTAATTACCAAGAATTATTGTAATGCCCAGTCAATGGAATAATTGACCCTCAACAGGGAGAGCTTATTATGTAATAAATAATGGCGCAGGCCTTGTCAGAGTAGCAGGTAGCGGGGTGATTTGCTGGACTGAAAAGAGCTTTTCTCAGCAAGAGCTCTGGGCTAGACCAAGGCATCCCAGTAGGAGTCCAGTGAAGGGGACTAATTTGAGTTTAACTGAGAGGAAATGTGCTGAAAGCTTTTAGGCTTAACCTTAGGGTGACAAAAGAAGAAAAAAAGGATTGGGTTAGTAGTTTGGCAGCTTACAAATAGGGAATCTCTCACTGATGAGGCAGATAGTCAAGCATCGTGCAGTTGGTTTTATGCTATAGATTTTTTAAGAGCACATCTTCATCTGGGGTAAAATGAGACATCATTAGAAATAAGGTAATTGATATATGTGAAAGGCCTCATGGCTCTTTCATGAAGAAACAAATCCAAAGTGGTTTTGCGTGGTCTCCTGTCCTTATACTCGCCTTCCGTTTTGACTCCTGAATCCCAAGAGATGCTGCAGACTGAAGGGATTAGATCTGTTCTCAATGACACTGAAATAAATCTGAGGTTCATTTATTTTGTTGGTATGCCCAGAAAAACTCAGGGTTCAAGATTCAGCCTTCTATTCTGAAGTCTGCATATTTTGCTGCATGTTCATAGAGAAAATAGAGTCTACAGTAGAGCAGTTATCCTAGTGTTCAAAGTAGGCTCTGGGGATAATGTAGCAACTGTTGGCAAATGTGTGTGGAAAACACATAGAGACATGGAAAATCCCTTCCCAACCCCCTTGCAAACATGGAAAGAGGCTGTACACACACCATGCTCTGGGGGGAAATGTTTGTAGTCTCATTTATGACAGAGCTCTTGTCCTTTTAGGTCAGCTTATTGCAAGTTTGGCTTGAGATATGTTGGCAGAGCTACTTGGGGAAATCTACGTAGTGTCTGCCAAAATGAGTTTTGGACCAAACCATGCTTCTTAGTGCCTTGCTTCTGTGAGTAAGGTCACTCCCGCAAAGCATGCATAAAGCAAGAAAATAAATATTGACTTGGCTAGGTGATATATGAATAGCACTTTTTGTTGTGTTTATAAGGTCACCAGAAAGATGTGATGGAATTGCCTCCTTGTGCTGAATTTCAGTTTATCCACTGTTCTGTCTTGTGGGAATGATGTTTATGATGTACAGTACATCAGTATTCTGAAAAAAAAAAAAAATCTAGTTCAGGGATGTTACCAATGTGTTGCTCCTTTAAGCAGGCACTTCTTGCTTTGCATGCTCTTTAATAGCATGGACATCCAGCAGAGGTTTAGCATAACAGAAGAAATACTTCAGTCATATGCTGATAAGCTGAGTTTGAATAGAAAATGAATGTTGTAGATTAATTACACACAAGTCATCTTAAGCTCTTTGCATTTAAATGTGCTCTTCCCTGCTCCTTCTAATCTGCCCTTACCTATCACTCAGACTCAATGCTTTCAGTTTGCCAGAACAGGAGTGGTTCAGGCCTGAGGATAAATTTTGTCCAGTAAACCTCACTGTATCCTTCCTAAGCACTCCATCTCCTCTGAAGAGGCATGGAGATTGAGACGGGCTGGCACCACAGCAGCAGAAGTGATACTGGGAGCTAGTGGTACTTGCTTCCCACCAGGATCAGTATTTTCTGAACAGGGAGCCAAACAAGCTCTACTGTTAAGATGTTACCAAACGCCTGCCAAGGCTGTGCATGTCCTCTCAAAGACCTTGAGCTCATACAGCACACCTGAGAAATCATGAGACCGTCCTGGCCCTTCCAGCCATTCTTCTCTCTGAACTATGTGCTTGCTTGTAGTGCTGCTGCTCCTACAAACTCTTATGATCCTGAAGTTATGTTTGTTTGGGGAAAGCCTCTATCCCTAAAGTGTGATGTGTCTATTCGGTACTGGAGACAGGAGGGTCAAAGCAAACAGGCAGTACTGCTCAGCGTGAGGGACATCTGTACATTACTGAGATGAGTACGCAGATCTGGAAGGAGAGCTTTGAGGTGGGAGAGTGAAGGGAAATGGTGAAATAGCTTTGACTGTGTTTTCCAAAAAGCAGCTTCAAAGAAGTTGAGGATGTTTGGCTGAAATTGGTAAGACCGCAAGAAACAACAGCTTCAGATACTGTTGAAATCTTTATTTGAAGATTAGCCTTAATTTTCACCCTTTTCTGCAATGATTTCTTTGCTGCCTTGATTTCTGTCTCCTTCCTCCCCACCTCTCTCAAGCTCCTTTTTTTTCCTTTTCAGTGGGGCTTGAAGCAGCAAGGAAGGTAGGGATGTGCCCACTCTGATATTTGAATGAGATGGCACTTATGATGAGTAAAGGAGATCAGAATTATAAAGCTTATCTTCTTTTCTATGTGCTCTGTAGGCAGAAGTATCAGCTGATCATTGTCCTCCTTTAATCTGTGACTGTAGGGCTACAGTCTCTAAAGCACCAGGACTAGAGTGATAGTTAAAGAAGATGATGAGGTAGCAGGGCAGTTATGAATTATTTTACATCTATTTTCATTATAGAAGATGAAGGGGAAATTATTATTCCAAGGACATTTTTTATGGAAATCAGTCTGTGACCTTAGCAAATCTGATTGTTTTAGAAGAAAGTTAGGAGGTCTGTTGAAAATTCAGTACAGTAACTCACTCAGATACCATAGTGGAGATAATGACAAGATAGAAAAATAAATCTGTACCAGGTGAATTCCTCGATAAAACAGTTATTGTCTGAATGGAACACAGTAAGCACTTTCAAAATCCCTTCCTGTTCTTTTTTAATGAGTGATCCTGAAAAACCTTAAAGGTATGCAAATGAAGTCTGTCTTCAAGGGAGAACCTAAGAATTATATATAACTTAATTTGACTTTAGCTCTCAGAAATGAAATTGAGGAATAAATTTTCTTATTAGAACAGCAATAGGCATGGATAACTCCATCAATTATCTTTTAATTTTTTCCTGATATGGTTTTCTGTAAGTGGATATGGAGTATGGCCCACAGAGAATTCATCTGTAAAGAGCATAAAAGGAAATTACGTTAATGTATCTGAAGTCAAAATGACATGGCTTTGGTGAGGAAATTGTAGTTCTTTAAATTATCAGCATTATTGAAGAAGTTGATGGAAGATAAAGGCAACCTGGAAGAGACAAATTACTTGGATTTCCTAAAAGCTTTCCAAAATGCCCCTCCTAAAATTCCATTGAGGAAAATAAATAGCCGTGTAATCCAGGGCAAAGTGCTGGTGCGGATTAAAAACCGTTCAGGCAGGTGTGTACACAGGAAGCAGGACTGAGGAAGGTCGGTGAAGTGACCTAAACACAGCAGTGCTTTAAGGCAAAGAAGATGGTGTGTGTGGAAAAAGAGGAGGGGGAACTTCTCTCAAGTCCAAAGGGGAGGGGGGCTCATGAAGGAGATTCTAAAATAGAAACCAGCTTTTCTTGAGGATGGTGCAGAGGAAGAAAAGGTTAGTGAGGGGTCAGCTTGTGTGTTGGGAAGTAAAGAGTTCAGTGGCCTTACAAGCCTTTACAACAGAGAAACCATGAGGAGCAGAGGTAAGAGGGAATAGCTGTTTGTCAAGGACAACAGTCAGTGAGGTGTGGACAGAAGGAGCAGGCAGGTTCCAGCTGGATGAATGTTGAACCGTAGAATATCTGAACCAAGGAACTGGAAATGGCTTGAAGGCTTGAGATGGCATCACCTAGAAGGAAGGTTTTAACAGCATTTGGCAAATAAATGTAGTATGAGGAAAACTGACCAGTCTGACCCTTCAGAAATGCGGGGGTGTTTTGCGATGTTAAAATGCTGATGAGCGACCCCCTTGTGCAGAGTGTGAAGCTATCCCAAAATCATGTGCTGCCCTGAGAGGTGTATAGAAACAAACAAAAAGACTTAGATAATAGTGCTCTAAGCAGTGCTGAGCTGTAAACTGTGAAACTACGTGTAGTTCTTGCTTGCTTAGAGTAACATTTAAGTTCTCTTCAGACTTCTACAGGAATTGTCAGTGTCTTTTCTCTTCCAACTCTTACCTTGTGCGGATGGCCGCTGTACTGCACCTGGGTCGCTGCCCCCTGCCGCAGCTGGGCCTGCTGCTGAACATGGCTGGGGACGTGTGCTTGGACCAATGGCCCAAGTGTGTCACGGCTTCGTCACATGCTAACAGCAGTGCTGTCAAAAGGCACAGTCCTTGCCTTTCTTGAAGACTTTTAGTTAACATGGATGCTAGGCAATAGTTCACCTTGGAAAACATAATTTGGTTACTTTTTTTTTTTTTTTTTTTTTTTGGGGGGTAAGGGGGGACTGGTTCATTGGAGCTTAGTCCTACTGTGTTTAGATTTCCAGTGAAATGGGATTAGCTTAGTACAATGGCATGTTTACTGTCCCTGACTCAGAAAACATGTCAGTCAATAAATTCTTGATATTTTTCTGTAAAAGAAGGCTTTCAGGAATGCATTTCACAATCTGGGAAAAGAGGTAGCTGCTTGTTCTGGTGCTTACTTTTTAAGCAAATCTAGCCAAAGTGCAGCTATAGCGTGGCAATAATGGTAACAGCTATTATGGTCAGGTTTGCAGAAAATCTGGGGTATTGCTGTCCTTCAGTTAAACTTGCCTAAGCAAGGAGCAGAATTCTCCAGCCATCAGTCCTTTGAGTCTTTGACCAGTTTCCAAGCAAGCCATTACCTCAGCCTTTCCTTTTCCTTCCATATAAGCTGCACAAATACTCTAGTACTTATTTTAGGCAATATCCTGAACAGACTTGAAACTTCCACAATTTTTGTGGTGACTGTCTGCAGAAAAGCATGATTAGAATGTTTTCTTTTTAGACACAGGGCAAGTATTTCTCATTCAGTCACATCTCTGCAAAGTGAGGAGATTCTGCTCCAGCTTTCTACGAGTAGTTTATTTTCAGGCAAATATATTTTTTCTTCTAACTTAATATTTAATAAAGTTGAGACTGCCAGAAAAAGGTCATAGAATTTGTTATTTGTTGTTATGGGTGTCTTACTGGTGATGTTGTTTGGATGACATTCTTTGTTTCTGTTTTTTCTTTGTTTGTTGTTTGTTTAGTTTTTGTTTTTCCTGTACTGAATCTTTAAAATGCACCATACAGGTTTTCTGCCATGTCAGAAGTTTTGAAAGTTTTCTGTATTTTGTTCAAATGCTAATTTCATTATTGATGTGCTGGCTAGTGAAACCTTGGAGAGAGCTCTGGTAGTAGAAATGGAAAGGTTTTTTAATCATACAGGTTCTAACCTTTTTTTGTCTGTGTTTAGTAGCACCTTTTTTGTTACGTTGCCTGACTAAACATTTGGGAGAGGGGATATTGTTTTACTCAGTGTATCACTGATGTTCTAGAGATGTCCAATGAATTTGTAAAACTGAGGGAATGTGCATGTGGTACATGTAGTATTTCTTAGGCAAAAAAGGTTTAAAAAAATCAGAAAATAAAACCCAGGAGTTGCTGAATTTTATTAAAATTGAACGCTTTGGAGGGAGAGTGTATTTGTTAAAGATTCAATAAACAACACATATATAAGATATTATTTATGAAAAGTAGGGGAGGCTGCAAGTGGCAATGATTGCACTGCTACAGTGGCAGAAAGGCACTTCTTCAAGGAATAAATCAAGATCTTAGAGTAAAGCTGTGAAACGAAGAGGCCAATTGCTTTGGTAGTCACCTTTGATACTAATATTCCGTCTTGCTGTTTCTGCGTGACATTCAGTTGATACTTAGGAGGCATATGAGCATAAGGAAGCTGCTCTTCATGAACAGGTGCTCCTTTAGAAAAGGAGAGCACTGCTTGCTACTGTTAAGCTCTTCATACCAGTTGCTTTTAAAAAATGAAACATTTTGTGTACAAGCAAAAGAGAAACTGAATGTTGAGTAAATGTCTGCAAAATTTGTTTAGCTTGTTTACTTGCCTGCTGAGCTGTACCATGAATAGCTTAGTTGCAAAAGCTGGCTTACACCATTCTGGATTGATTGTGTGATGTATCATGGAGTATTAGAAATATGTGCTATATTTACAGCGTGGAAAATATTTATTTCATAGCTTATTTGGGCAGATGTGAGCAAGTGTGGGAAGTATGTTAATATATGGAAACACATAACTCTTTGAGTCAAATGTTTCCGCTGTTGGTAATATCCCCAGCATGGATTAAATTTCCACCTAAAGCACAGCCATGTTCTTCACTGCCCTTCCCAACCTTGCCAAGGGAAGGCATGTCTCTTCGGCAGTCAGCGATTTGGTTAATTAGAAGCGGTTTGCTCTGGTCCCTTCCATAACAGGCCAGGTGGAGTGAGGGTCACTGGATGTCCAGCTATGAGTGAGAGGATACTGTTTAAGCAGGATTTATGAGAAGTCAAGCCATATGAAATGTTGTTGTATCATGTCACTAATCCAGTTAGTTCTCTGTCTTCTCTCATGTTACAAGTAGTAGTCATATTTTTCAAAATCTTCAAAAAGAGTGAAATTGGACCATCAAGGATTGACTGAAGCATTAAAAGCTGCTGATTAACCAAAATAATCTGAATAGCAGTGGGGAGCACCTTATGCCATGATCCATGAGAATTTATACCCAAAAAAGCTTTTTTCCCTGATGTGTCCCTTTTTGTCATGTCTTAGAGGACTCATGTGTTACTGATCCACAGAGAGGTCAGCTTGATCACACAGTGTTGGCTGTCTTTGAATCCAGCTGCTAAGCTACAGTAAAAGAAAGCTAAAAATATATCAAATATTTTCCTAATACTGCTTGCCATGAAAGCAGCTGGGTACTTGTAGGTCGTCATGGAGCTGCAGGTGGGAGGAGCTGCCCCCTTCAAGCAGTCCTTCCAATTACACAGTGCATTCCAGTAAGATATCTGGCTGTTCCCTGTTGCAATGCTGTCTCATACCAGCAGAACTGTTGGGGGGAGAGGTTCCTCCATGGTTTGGTAAGCTATTGGCTTCCAAGAGCTGTTACTGGAATATATTCCTCAGGCTTTGCAGCAAGGATTACCACTTTCAAAGTTGCTTCCTCCTTGACTTCCATATCCCTTTGTCCTTCCTTTCCTCCTGCCAAGGGTGATCAGCAGTAGGATGCACAGGGTAGGCTGGTGATCATGCTGGTTGATGATGAGCAAGTTCTGGTTTTGGATACCGTTGAAGTGTTTGCGAAGTACCAGGATCCTGCTTGTGTTCTCAGGTGTGATGAGTTCATGTCCAGGCCAGTTGTTTGAGCCTTGTCTCCCACTACTTGGTGATGCAGTTGACAACTATATGGCTGACAAGATGGAAAGTTCTAGGATCTTTGTCAGCTGAAAATATTCTGATTAGTAGCTGAAAGAGCTCTCCTGAATGCATTTATGCAGCTGAATGGGTTGGATTTTCACAATGTCTTTAACACCTTCCGCTGGAGTTGGATTTGATTTCTCAGTTCCAGCCCCTAGTTGCAAGCTTATCTGCACTGCATCCACAGAGAGGATGTAGAAGTGATGTGCCTGGTGGTTTTCAATAAAGGTGACAGGGGAAATACAAGGAATGTAGTTTCTTTTGGAAATGTTGGTTTCCACTGAAGGACATGATAGCTTTTGCTACAGATCTATTCCTTTATTTCTTTTCTGATAAACTGTCCAGTAAGGCTCTTGCCTTTAAATGGAAATGTTACCTATGACATAGTTTTCATCCAGTTAACTCTGTAAGTTTGAAAAATCAGAGCAAGGTTTCCAGAAGGAAAGTATCAACATTTTCTCTTTGTAATATTGTTAATGGTTCTCAGAAGTCTCATGGAATAAAAGTTAATTCAAGGACTGAAAGGCTACTACTGAAATGCTTGGGGAAAGCAGAATAAATTAAGAATTTGCCTTGTACATTGCGAGAGAGCAAAGGCGGAGGGAAATGCAGTTCTACTTAAAAAAAAAAAAAAAAAAAAAAAATTTGTTTTCANTCCAAATAAGGAAATGTGTTATTAATGCTAAAGAAAAGTGTTGATGCAAATGTATATAAACAAGTATAAACTTCAGCTGAAAAGTGCTTGTAAAGAGCTGCTTTCTAGGGTGAGGAAATTCCAGGACGACTTCCCAGTGTTAGTAGTAGAGGAAGAGAGTGAAAACCAACTGCTTTGTAAAGAGGAACTGAAGTTCATGAGGTGACAAGCTGACAGAAATACCTTATTGAAAAAAGAGACAATTTCTGCACTTGAAGTGATACAGCAGGAGCCGCAGGAGTCAGAGCAGTGCACTTGGCTGTTCTTAGAGCAAGCTTCATAAACGTGTACTTGAAATGACACCTTGCTCTGCTGCCAACGTGAGAGGCTGATGCTAGCTCAGTGACCTGCAAGATAGCTTCCAGATGGAAATTCCTATTAATCTGTCAAGAGCTTTCAATTCTAGATAAGTCTAAATTAGCATTTTAATATTCTGATATCTTTGGTATTCTTTTTTTTTAACATTTTATCACTTCCGCATTGTTGACTATAGGCTCTTCTTCCTGTGCATTATATGCTGCAGTAGTCAGATGACAAGAATTTGGTCTCCTGGATTTAGACACTGTCTCTTTTCTGTAACAAATCCCACATGTGAAGGGCATGTATTTTCCTGGCAATTCCCTTTTTGTATCAAGTCATATGCTTCGGAACAGAATAAACAGTGAAGTGTATACATACGTTGTACTCTGTTGTTCAGCCTCTGCTTCCAAGTTGTCATGTTCAGCAACATTCACAGGTGATGGCAATCAAAGTTGTGCCAGCCAGTAGCGTTTTGGTCAGGTAGGTGGTGTTATCCTTTCTTTCCAAAGGAAGCTATCGGGAGCCTTAATTTTTCTTAGCAGTTTGTTTACTGTTAGAATCTGATAATTCCATTCTAAGCAATGTCTAGAATGCATTTTGGTAACAGTGTTATGTACCAAATTTCTAGTAGTTCTTCTGCTTTAACCGCTAGCATGTATGTTTATTTCTGTCCTACCAATTGTTTAAAAGTAATAAGTGGAAAACTAGTTTTATAGAGCTGGCTGAGGTTAGGAGCAGTACACACTTGATTAGTTCAGACCACACAAACTCTAGTCTGTCATGGAGCTGTTCTTTCAGCCTTGTACTTAAAATAATAGAATTGGAAACATTACAATTTAATACATTACTGAAATTCATCCACATTTTTTGTAATGTGAGCCATAGAAGCAATAACCGATGAAAGTCGTTACCTGATAACCTTGAGTATCAGACTATATGAATACAGCAGTCTTATAGAATATCCCGAGCTGGGAGGGGCCCACAAGGACCATTGAGTCCAACCCCTGGCCCCACACAGCACCCCCCAAACCCAGACCCTGTGTCTGAGAGCGGTGTCCAAACGCTCCTTGAGCTCCGGCAGCTCGGGGCCGTGCCCACTGCCCTGGGGAGCCTGTGCCATGCCCACCACCCCCTGGTGCAGAATCTTTTCCTCACCCCCAGCCTGACCCTCCCCTGACACAGCTCCATGCCGTTCCCTCGGGCCCTGTCGCTGTCCCCAGAGAGCAGAGCTCAGCACCTGCCCCTCTGCTCCCCTGTGAGGGAGCTGTAGGCCGCCATGAGGCCTCCCCTCAGCCTCCTCTGCTCTGGGCCCAACAAACCAAGGGACCTCAGCTGCTGCTGATATACCTTGCCCTCCAGCCCCTTCCCCACCTTCGTAGCCTTCCTTTCAATGCTCTCTAATAGTTTTTTGTCCTTCTTACATTGTGGCACCCAAACCTGCACCCAGTGCTTGAGGTGAGGCCACAGAGCACAGCGGGACAATCCCTTCCCTCACCTGGCTGGCAGTGTTGGGCCTGGTGCACTCCAGGGTACGGGTGGCCCTTTGGGCTGCCAGGGCATGCTGCTTACTCGTGTCCAACCTGCCACCAACGAGAACCCCCAGATCCCTTTCTGTGGGGCTGACATGTGGCTCTGCAGCCTCTTGTCCCCTAGTCTCTCCATACAGCCAGGGCTGACGCATCCCAGATGCAGAAGTTCTCATTTGCTCTTGTTAAGCTTCATATGATCATTCTATTTCATTAGCATACATTTTGTTACATTGGAGTGGTATGGAGATGGATGTTCTTCTTTTGAGTGTGAGTTTTTTGAGGGTTTTTTGAACAGGAATTTGTTAAAAGTGAATAGCAATAGGAAACGAGAGACACTGGTGTCTTCAGAACAGCTGAGCTACAGCAAAGGATTTGTTCAGCTAACTTCAGTGTATGGGGAGATCTGATATGATTACCCAAATCTTTGTTGTTTCTAAACTCCATCTTCAAGAAATATTTTTCAGAACAGGTCACTCTGTAAGCTTCATGAAGCTTCAATACAGAGCAGACATCAATTACTGTGGTTTGTGCAGTCTTCTCATTTATCCTATCTTATGTGTGGTTGGATAGAGCAGTTGTGGGTTTGACATGTAAGCATAGGGTTAGAAGCCAGCGTCAGTCTGGGAGCCGATTAAACCTAAATATACTGCTATTTGTGCCTTGGTACCAGTTCATGTCTGTGCTTTCTAAGCTCCTGGCTACCCATATCTGAGTCTCAACAGTTTGTCCGTAGGAAACCTAATCACTTAAACTGTATAAGCTGCGTTACTGTTCTTATGGGGAATTTTTTTTTTTTTTTTGAAGATTTTTCACTCAGACAAGATTGGCCTGTGCAAGGCTGACGGCAGACTGTTTGTTTTTGTGCTTCTATACTGGCTTCACATTTGGTTTTTTGAACCTCTGTAGTTTCTAGATATGTCAGACAGAGTGAGTAGAGATTGTGTACCTTGTGTGCAGGCTCTTCTACTATAAAGCTCTACTGAAAACCTGTGTGGTCTGAGGGCTTTATGTGTTTGCATTACTTTAATTGCCTCTCTGACCTGTTTTCCTCAGCTGGCCTTTCAAGCTCTGTGGGCTCTTAGCCTCACTGATATCTCTCCACAGGATCTTTGTACCAGGAAGCATCCAGGCTTGCTCGGAACTCCCCCAGACCTGCTGTCCAGTTATCCAACAGCTTCTCTGTCTCTTATACTCAAATTCTGGTTTAGCATTTTTAATACCTATAATTTGCTTCCTTCTGCTTCATTAAGATGTGGGTAAGGAGTTTATTAGCTTTAGCTCTCTTCATAATACATCTGTGTCAGCATCTGGCTACTTTTTCGTTTCTTTCAGAAGCATGGTATTTCGTTGCCCTCTGAGAAAGAAAAGTCGTTTATAAATATATTTTAGACCAATTCTTTTATGTAGCACTTCCAGTTATTTGATCACCTTTGTTAATTTCTTTTGTTTTTTCCTTTTATTCTTTTTCCCTCTGGGTTAACAAGATTAATCTTCCTTACTGTAATTCTCTGTATTCTAGGCAGTAGTTTTTGAATTTAAATCTTTATCATGCCAGTCAAGTATAACATATTTTCTGGTTTAACAGCATCCGAATTGACTTTAATCCTACATTAGGAAAATTTTCTCACTGTATCTGTTACATAAAACCAAAGATGGTAATCCAAGAATTAGAACAGCAAGATACGCTCCAATCTGAACAGAATGCGACTGTGTGATTTTTCATCTATTCTTTGATTTCACGGAGTGTGTCTAAACAGACTCTTGAGAGTACTCTGCAGGGAACCCTGAATGCGAAGTTCCAGACCTAATTTTCCATATATTTTGATCTCGTATATTTAAAGGATTATCCATGAAAATCCTCACTGACATCTGCATTACCTTTTTCTAAGAGTTGGGGAATGTACTTATTGCTCTGGAAACTCTTTGGTGACTTGAGGCTGCCAGGTTCAGTAAGATTTCAAAGGATTTGAAAATCTGCAGTGATTCGAAGCTCCTCCTTATTTCTCTCAAATGTTCTTATGTTGGCAGTAATACTACTGGGCTGTCTTATCTCTTGATCTCAATTCTTTGTAATTTTGATGAAAAAGATCTAGAGGCGCTTCTGGTTTCTTGAGTCAGGAGAAGATGATGCTCCTAGCCAGAAATAGGACTGTGGTTTTGGTATTTGTTTTGCCATTTATAACTTGTTTTCACCAGTATTTTTTTAATCTTTTAATTCCCCATGACTGTGTGAAGCTGCTGTTGTTCTCTGGACATCTGTAGAGTTAAGGGAGTCCTGAGGGAATTATTTCAGTGGCAGAGGTCCTCTAGAAAATCACTTGTCAGGAGGGGAACTTGCTTCTCAATTGCTGGACTGTGAATACCGTAGAAAAGAGTCCAGACTCCCTAGGCAAGAGTTTCTTGGGATTGCTTTCAGGAACATCAAACTAGCTGAACACAAAAACGTGCCTTACATTGCTATCATCTTAAGGTTTTCTTTGCCTTTGTTGGGAAAGTGCCAGCTATTTCCTCTGGTTTTCCTTCAGGGTTGCAGTCCCAGTGCTTACAGAAGTTCTGTCCAGTTTTTCCTTGCTGATTGCTTCCTCACCCTCTGAGATACCTTGACTATGTCTGCTCAGAAAACCCCAGCAGCCATTTTAGGGTACACCTGTTCTTTCTGTGTCCTCTGTTTTGCATGGTGATACATCTCTGACTTGTTATAGATACCACATGTTAAAAGTTTAAATTAAACATCGCTTTTAGTCACTTTGTGGTGTGGCTATCAGTATATACTGGGTATCATAAGATTCAAGTCCACCCACTGGAAGAATGAATGTCTCTTTGCTTAGTGGCAGCATAAAACGTTGTTCAACGTTCCTAGGGAATATCTTCTTTGCATCTTCTAGACTGTTATCTGAATTATGCAAAACTTTTCTGTTACCATCTTCTGCTTGTCCTTTTTCTTTTATATACACTTGTAATAGCAGTCCTCTGTTATTTCAATAATCAAAACAATGGGTTTAGTGAAGATGTGAATTTGAAATCCACCTCAAGCACTGGCAGCTGTAAAGAGGAAAGATGAAAATTTCCAGGATGAGAGGTAGAAGAGGGAGAATGCAGTTTTGAAAGGATTGAAGGAGAGTTTGGGGCGGAGGGGAAGAGTATTGAGGAGTCCTTCAGTGACAGAGGAATCCTTCTGAGTTTCTAGCACTTAACATGAAGAAGCAGAAGTTGCTGGAGAGCAGGGAGGTTGTGCAGGATGCTCAGATTATGGAAAGGAGGATCCCAGTGTGCTGCAAGATTCTGGCCATTTCTGAAGAATTGAGACTGATCTAAGAAGTGCAAATAAGGAGAAAAGAGTCTTGCAGCGTACTACCTAGCTAGGTTATCATCAGTAATGCCGAACTCTGTGGGCTGTCAAGTACCTGTTCAACTTAATGGGCTCCCGTTTTTTGTTGTTTTTTTTTTTTCCCCCGCTTAATTGATCAGCTCCTACTGCTGGACCACGCTAGCCTCTTCTGTGAGCAGCTGTACTGTCTTGGCTCTGCAGACTTATGTATTGAATATCTAGAGCTTACAGTTTCAGAATGTTAGTCCTAGGTTATTGTACTTAAGCTCTGAAGTTGGTAGAGAAGATACAGCTTTTCTTGCTGTTTGGTACGGTAGCTTGGATATGATTTTCTCAGGCTCATAGGAAACGCCTTGTTGCAATGAGCATGCCCTGAGACTTCAATGCGAAGCGGCACACGGGTCAAGTTGTGTGGTTTAGTTCAACAGTTTGCATTTGGCCTTCATTTCCTGTCTTGAAAACTATGTTATGTAGAACATGGGGTATCTGAACAGGAAAATTAACAGACGCACCAAATTCCTGAAAATGCATAGTCAGTATATGGGGCTAAGATCGCTTTCAGAAACATTATTGGCATGGTAATAGCTGTCTTAGACTGTACATAACCATGTTAGTCAGGGCAATTGGATGTGGAAGCATCCTGAATCTGTCAAAACAGACACAGCAGCTGACAGCGCGTGGAAATCAATCACTTGATCTCTTTGCCGAAGTGATGTTTGAATTGTGCATTTTATTGGAGGTGTGTTTGAGCTCCTGAACTACAATGTGTCCACATACAAATCAAAAATAAATGCAACAGACTGTCCTGTCCTAATCAGTTCAACAAATGCTTTTGCTAAGGAAACACCAGAGATGATTTTCATCCTCTAAATTCAAGAATTTCTGGCTGTGTGCCAGAGGAGAATATCGAAGTAGCAAAATTACTGAAGCATTTATGTAGCATGCTGTATCACTGGATCTGCAGGCATTTAGGGAGGCAAGGGACTATCTTTGCAATCACTGTGAATACCATAATTTCCACTCTGTGGGTAAGGGAACAAAATTACCCTGGGAGGAATGGTCAGGGTGAAGTTATAACTACTAGCATGGCTTTTTAGTGAAGGTTGTGGAGGAGCTGACGTCCTGCAAGTAGCGGCGTGCTATGGCCTCCTCCAAATCAGCACGAAAGCCTAAAAAGTTTGCACTGATTTTTTTCCCTGAACAGTTCTAACTAGCAGGGAATTTTTGTCACGGAGGCTTATGCAGCGGTTACATGTATCTTTTAAAATGTTTAGAAAATCACCAGAAAATGCATGCTTATAAAAATGAGGGGAGGGAGCATGTAATGAGAATTACAAACAGAAGTTACTTGGCTTTATTTTTCTCCTAGGGCTGTTATTCTGCTGAGACGCAGGAATTGGACACTGAGCCTGACTAAAGCATAAGTGGAGTGGGGTAGTGAGCTTCCTGTGCCAAGAATAAGCGTGCAGTAGAAAGGCTACATACAGGTTAGGAAAATGAAAATAATGTAAATATACACACATTCTGCTGTCAATAATGTAGAATAGGCTTAAAACCAAAAGTCAGATATTGTTGTGTGAGGAAGCACCACTGTCATGTTAAACTGGGGAAGAATTTGGCTCGTATTTAATGTCACATCACTCACTGAGAGCCCTAAAAATAGTGTTTATAATAAAACCCCTGACACAGCCATGGCTAGCATAATTCAGATGGCCCCTTTCCCTTTTTAATTTGTGAACAAAGCTCCTCCTTTGAAGAAAAGTATTTGTTTACAGTTGTTTATCAGAGCAGGAAATGGATCAATTAGATGTAACGTTTTAAGTTAATTGACTGCCACTACTAAAACCACCTGACATCGCTCTGGTGCCAGCAATGCCAGATGAGAAATCTCATCATTGTTGCTGTGGGAAAGGCAAGGACATGATGGGAAATGTTATTCTTGGCACTCAAAAGATTAAAAATTTTAAATATTTATAGAGGTTTATCTAAACTACTGATTGGTTATTAGTGCCTTGAATTGAGGCAGGGATGTGTGAATCCCTAGAGCTTTATGACTGTATCCCATCTGAATGAATCTGAACCATTAATAGGGAATTGGCACTCTGAATCTTCCTCGAGCTATATCCTTCTTTCCACCCTGCACTGCTTTTCTATTTATTTCTTTCTCTTGAGTTGTTTCGTTAATGGTCTAGAATGTAATAACAGCACAAAGGAAAGTTTTGGAATCCTCCCTCTTTGAAATACTTGGCTTCAGAGCTATATTTGTGTCTTTTTTTTTTTTTTTTTTTTTTTTGTCTCCAAGTTTTTA
>VXAV01011598.1:162727-181055 GCA_013399715.1 Alectura lathami
ACTTCATTAGCATGCTCCTACCTTGTTGCTAAACTGAGGCTAGCAATCTTTTCTGCTTCAACAATAACTTCCCTGCTGACTGATAGGTTTTTCGAGGGAGGAGGTTAGCTCTTACTTCTTCCTGGCAAATTCCTGGGCCATTTGGAGACTCAAGAAAGCTATTGGGTGCATTTGTTGGTGTCACAAACCCACATTTTTCCTGTCAGTTGCGGGGTAGCTACAGATTTTGACAACTGTAATGAGGCCTTTGATAATGCTTATGCTGCCTGTAGCAAATGGGCTGATTGTGGGAGCCAGAAGCCCTTTCAGAAAGCCCTGATTTCGGATCTGAGAGAAACAGGGTAACAGAGCGTACAATTAAAAAAAAACCTCCTGTCTTACCTAATCTGGAGCCTTACAGGAGACCCCCTTGAGTCTACAAATGAGGTTGAAACTAGTTGGTGTGGCTAACATGTTTCAGCTACTTCAAAAAAACTAATGAAATCTTTTCCTCTGATATTATTTCCATGTTTCTGTCAAGCCTGTGGTAAAACAGTTAAAAGAGAGTGAATGAGCTTGGGGCATACTTTAGGGGCAGAACAGGTAAGAAAACTCTCTAGGTCAAAAAGCTATCTTACTTAAAAATAAGTCTCAAATTTGATAGGCTAGTGAGCCTAAGGCAAGCTTAATTAAACTTAAAGGAGAGCAAAAATAAGCATTTAAAATGCTGTTTTGGTTCTCATAAGCCTGAGTAAGCCAAAATCTGGATCATTGAATTATGTATGGTTGTGGGATTGATTTTGTGAGCATTTTCCTACTTAGCCCAGATTTTCGGCATCCTGCTCTTCTCGCCTGTGTGCGCTTGGCCGTTTCCAAGGGAGAAAGGGAAGAGATTTCAGGTTCTGGGAGCTCAGTGTGTACTCCAAGCCACCCTTTTTGGTGTTAGCTGTGGACATGCTGGAAAGTGAGTCTACAGGAAAGAGGTGATGCATTGATATGGTTTGGGATGCTCACCAGAGACAATGTATCTGCAGCTATGCTCACTTCCCTGCCTTAGGAAGCAAAGTATCTCCCTGGGAAACATTGTGAAGCCTCAGTTTGCAATTAAAGTTTAATAGGAAGGTGCAAACTGGTCACACTGTGGGTTTTGTGGGCTGAAAGCTTGTCACTTTTGAAGGAGTTCAATAGAAAAGCCTGGCAGTCCGGTGTTCACTCACCTCTGGTATTCTTTAAACAGCTCTGCATAACTAATGTCTGCATTGAGTTACCTTTCTCCCTTTTATTTCTTGACTGAAATGCACATTGCATTATCATCGTTTTAGTTTACTTTATTTGTCTGTTATGTAAACTAAAACCTTTGAAGAGCTCCTGTAATGAATGTAATATCATTGAGCTAGGCAGCTGCCTAGCCTGGTCACGAGAGGATTTGGTCACATCCCAGCTTTTACATGCTTAGCCCTTAGTTTTCCCATCATTTGAGAGTAAAGTAGAAAAGAATAGATGATCACCATTTTGATATAATGAGTCTGTTCTCTACAATGTCTGCTAAGTATCCATGCAGAAGACCAACTGTATGCTCTGTGGGTTAGAGGAAACAGATCAGATTTTTTATTATTATTTATTTTTTAATCAACATTTGGCCTTGGAAATCAGCATCCATGATAATGGTTGGTGACTAGCCCAGAGAACCCTGAATTTTGTTCACCCTCTGAAGTCAGCTTTTGCAGCAGGCTGGGCCTCACTGAGAGTTGTCACCCGAAGGACAAACACAAAATCGTGAGACCGCCAAATTGAATGAGGTGTGGGTTCTAGAATAAGGTGCAGGAAGCAGGAGAATCAATAGGTAACTTGGAGATGTGACGGTGAGATGATGGTTAGGGGTCAGTGTAGTTTCAAGGAGACACTCCACTTGCTGTTATGCATCCTCTCAGTCATGCCCACTTGACTGCATCAGTGTTATATTTCTGGCTTGCTCAGTATCACTAACTTGCAGCCTCCAGCCGGTGCAATCTAACGTGTGTTTGGTCCCAGTACAGGTGTCTAGCCTGCGACCTGGGCTGTGACAATACCCAGCAGCAGATGGTTAGGAAGAGTGTAAGAATAGAAAAGGCTATAATGATACTTTTGTGGTGCAGTGTCTCAGCTGCAAGCTGCTCAGGGATTTCAACACCTCAAAACAATACCTTTTTATTTATTAAACAATGGATTTTTCTTCCAGGAAGCTGAGTAATGTTATGTGAAACCTTGTTGGTCTTCAACGTCCTGAAGGAATCCTGTGCAATGTACGTGAAAGCCTGTTAGCCATGACTAGTTTTGAACCTGCTACCTGGTGTCTGATCTGATATCCTCTGTGCTGGTACAGGACAAAGAAAGAAGCAATTATTCTATTTATCTGTTTTCCACCATTCTTGTCTTTATGGGTTTTTATAGTCTTTTCTCCGTTTTTTCCAGAAATTGAGTCATCACATTAGCTGTTACTCAGTGAACCCATGCCATATTCTGATTATTTGTTACCTTCTCATTCAACCATTTGTAGTGCTTCTGAGTCTGTTTTGAAATAGAGACCGCACATAGATGAAGCACGGACTTTTATAGCAGAGTGTTCTGTTTTTCTTTACCCTGTACTAATAAGTCCTAATACTCATTTGCTTTTCTGGACCTCTGATTAATAAGATCACATTACTTAAGCCTTCAGCTGTTACTACTGGCACTTTTCCTTAGATCTGTCATTCTTCACTTAATGGCATGAGTGTTATTTTATTACCCCATAAAGTCCTTTTGCCATTCTTTTTGGTTAATTTGTATTATGTATCCTCTTCAGGAGCCGTGGCATTCTGTTGAACTATTGCCTTGCTATTCACCCTTTTCCTAGACTATCTATGAATATCTCGGCTGGCACAAATTGTAGCACAGATGTCTGTAGGACTCTGCTGATCTCTCTCCATTAAGAACACTGCCTTTTAGCTTGCGGTTGGTTTTGTGTTGCCGAACTGATTACTCAACTGTGCAAAGACCTTCCCTCTTATTTTGTACTACCTTGGTTTCTGAGGGTGTGATAAGGGGCTCGATAAAGCTGCACCAAACAAAAATGGAAATCTTAAATAAACAGAGGTTATCTGATGGAGAAAGTCTGTTTGACTTGGGCAAAGAGACTCTCTGGGCTGCTTGCTGTGTCATACGTAGAATTTCTTAATTCTCCTCTGGGGTAGGCACAGCAAACAGGGTCAGGCACTTGCTGGCCCTGGCATCCTGCCTCTCAAGGAAATTGCCCAGAGCTGGCTTCATCTGCCCTTGGCCCAAAACTGCTGTGTGATGTAGGAAAGGCTGGTTAATTACTACAGATACCTGTTTTCCATAACTGTAGTATGGGAAATAGAAGTTCTTGTTCCACAAGCGTAGTGTAGTGTTCAGATTAGTCAGCAGCGTAGTTCTTGCTGGAGAGCCCTGGACGGAAAGAAGCTGGGAAATGTGAAATATTGCAAATATTTCATCTGTTTATACTTGAACATCAGTGTGACCTGTGCTCCAAAGTTGTGGAAGTATTTTTGAAACATCCCCTGATAGTCATGCTGGTAACAGTTAACTCATTGGTAAGCAGTCAGTGGTGTGCTTGCTGGTCAGAGGTGTGCCAGGGAGGCAGGGGAGAGGGAGTCCCCGTGGAGGCCTGGGCAGGCCTCCAGAATTCCCAAAGGGCGAAAGCATTGGTTTAATGGAAAAGCTTGTTGGTAAGCTGTTTAAAAAGTGCCTGTTGTTTCTGGTGTCACTGAAATGGCTTTGGAAAATCTCAATGCCTTTACTATTTTAATATTAATTCTAAAATTACTGTATTTCATCCACTGTGCCTGGCAGGCTTTAAGTACTGCATCACCATCCACCTTTTTCTCTAGCAATGCAGAAGCTATTTTAAAACTGGTCCTGGTGATACGCTGCTGACATGATTTTAAAGTGTAACAGTATAGGACTGTTTCTCCTAGAGCTACACACATGCCATTGCAGGGTTTTTGCACCCCGGAGAAAAAAAAAATGGGTCAGAATAGGTCAAGCCTCAGTGCGAGGAGTATCTATTTTAAGTGGAAGATGAGAAATGAAATAGTAACCGTTGCCGCTGAAATGAGAAATTGTGCTGTTTGTGTATTCAATTGGTCCGAGTTCGCAACGGGGCTTTGAGTTCTGCTGCTGCCAGATCTTGTACTGCTGCTGTCAATCACGTTTTTTTTCTTCCTTGAAAGACTCATGGCAAATTTATTTTGGATAGTTTCTTAACAGGTGCTTCCTTGACGTTACAAATGCCTTAAATGAGAACCTCGCTGCATGTCCGGAGCTCTCAGCTGAAATCACACGGCGGGCCGACACAGGCGCTCGCCTGTTTACTCATCTGCGCCCGCGCTGACAGCAGATCCCCGCCGATTCCCACAGTTGGCCGGGGCTGGACACAGAGCAGATGTTGGGGATTACGGGGAAGGCTTCGGAGGGGCTTTAGGCCTGCGCGGTTGCGGAAGTAATTCATTGTGGAGACGCAGACAGGGCCCACCGGACCTGTGCTGAGGAGTTTGCTGGAATAGGTCTCGGTGGATTGCAATATCCAAATCAAAAACAAATGTTTTCCTGGTACCTTTTAATTAAAGGGAAAGCATAAATCAGTATAATAAAGTTAATGCACCGAGTGGTGTCGCGTTTCTGCAGCGTTCTCCCCAGCAGAGGAGCTGGCGATGTGGGCCTCCTGATGCAGCAGTGCCTCACTGCCTTCCGAGGGGAAGGCCTCGGGTGCCTGTGGCGTGGCTGCCATGGAGGCGCGAGCAACTGCGTGGCCCGGCCTGGCACCGGCACTCAGGGGCCTCGTCGCCTCGGGCTGGGGCTTGTGGTCGTTTTGCAGATGTTTTTTGAATCAGGGATTGCTTCCTGTGGGACGACTTGTCTTCAGCTGTTCCATCTGTCTCTGAGTCTTGTGTTTTGAATATTGTATGCTCAAAAATCAGCCGCCTATGGAAAAATAGGGTTGGCGCAAGGTGGCTGAGGCTGAGTGGTGGAGGTGATCAGTCATGGCACTGGGTGTCCGCTGCAGACATCATGTACTGCACAGCGTGCCCATGAGGCTTCTCAGGCATCTCTGTGGGCCAGGGAGGTAACTTTTGGCTGCAATTCATTTATGTATAGGTTCAGAGCAGACATCTGTAGCTGTGATTTACTATGTGAGGTGGAGAAGAGAATTTATGTACATCACTACTATCCTCTACTGTGCTGTTGGTATGAAGATTTTGGTTACGGGTGAGAGGAATAAGGGAGAGACAGGATGCGTCTCCAGAGTTTGGCAGCAGTGTGGTGGGAATGATTGCAAATGTACTTCATATGTGATAATACGGGAAACAATGCTGTGGTGGCTGTAGGAAGAGGTCATATGTGCTTAAGCAATGAAGTAAATTGCTTTGGGAATGAAAACGAAGGTTTTATGGGTAGTAGCACCCGTTTGTGGTAAGAGTCCATTGGTCTGAGTTGAATTGCAGTCACACTGGAATAACCCAAAGTCTTCAGTGCTTTCAAGAGAGACAGCATGACAGTTAAAAACTGGGAGCTGACTGCATTCAGAATGTGTTTTAAGAGCAACCACTGAGTGTAGTAGCTGAGCAAAGATAAAATCCCAGGTGAATACGCAGTCACTGAGCTAGTGAACTACTCTGTCTGGAGAAACGTCATGTGGGGAAATGACTTACCTGATGCAACTCTGCATTGCTATAGCAGACTGAAAACAAAGATCTGTAAAATTAAGTTTACAGGATGTAGTTGTGCAGAGCTCTCTCTGTGGAAGTGAAGTGCTTTCAGCTGCTGTTGGCTTCAGTAAGAATTCAGCCTGCTCAATGATTTTTATAAACCTAGACTGCATTTTGAAAAACTGGAGGAGGTATACTCTGCACCTTGCAGTTACTAGGGCTAGTTCTTGCTATATTGTTATCAGCCCTTTTCTGGAACTCCTGAGCTGCTGAGGAATCTTGAAGATGTAAGACACAGGGGAGAGTGGTGTCCCAGTAAACTTAGGTTGAACCATATGAGGAGATAAGTTAAAAACAGGATATCAAAAACCACAACACTTTTCATTTGTTGGTCCTTGCAGTAGCTCACTGCAAGCAGCAAACCCTGTGCAGAGTGACAGTACTTTCTGACAAGCTGCCTGCAAGTTCAGGTGTCTGTGTGCCCCATCTAAATTGCTGGATTGGGGCTCTGAGGGGTAGTAGTCTAGCTAAAATCAACTTAGTTGCCACATGTTTGGGCAAGGTGCAGAATCTAATTTGAACTGATGTCGATGAAAGTTTTACCACTGGTCATTCCAGATCTTTGCTGTGTATGCGCTGTAGAACCTGAGTTTTGGTCAACACTTTTACTCAGAAGACAGAATTATTTAGATGGTCCAGACAAATGGATAGATTCCTAATTATATTTATCTGAAATGTTTAATATTGTAGCTTAGTTAATGTGAGTTATGTTTTCTTTTTTAATCCACCTTTTTGAGGTGGCCTACAAAAGCACAAAAATACTTGGCAGTAAGTGGCAAAACAAAGAGGAATAACTGCAAACTTCAAAGATCATTTTAAAAAATATGCATAAAACAATCACGTGAGGTGGAAGAAGTGTTATTTGATGCCAATATAAAAAGTTTCTTTTCCAATATACTACTTAAACACTTATAAAAATAAAAACACTTACTGCTGTAGACAGTCTTTTCTGTATTTTCTCTGAGGTTAGGACATGTGCCCAAATTCATACCATGAAACGATGTTAGAGGTGGAACAACACTGAGTTTCCTGAAAGTAATATTTTTGCTGCTTTTGGTAGATTCTTATTACTCAGGGATGCTGCCTTGCTAATACTAGGAAGGAGGGTGTATCTTGAAACAAATGCATTTTGTGTGAGGAAGCCAGTGCTGGTGCGTTAGCACATTTGAAAAATTTCAGCACACAAAGCCAGGAAATTTGAAGGTTCTGACTCTTTTTTTTGTAGGTGTAAGTTGGCAGGTAGTACAAATATCTTATATCTTCACTGGCAAGCAACGACTTCTGCTAAACGTAATTATTCCCTTGGAGCTTTAAATTCAAAGGTGGGTTCTGTAAAATTTATTTTTTTCCCCTGTAGCTTTCATGATAAAGGCACAGTTATTAAATAAGGGCAGCTACTATACAAGAGCGGTTACTATTAAAACGTGCACAGGAAAAGTTACAGGCACCAAACAGGAGTGGCTATATGCTGAACATGACTTCAAAAAGAAGAAACATAATGTAAGGTATAAATTCATTTTTATATGCAGAGTAAAAGTCTGCACTGAAGTGCATGAAACAGTGAACAAGACAGACTGTTTCATTGTCAGGTCTGTCACAACTACTGGTTCAGATTTACATTAAGTTCTTTGTATTTATGCCTGTGTTTAATTTAAGGGGGGAAGGAAAGAAAAACTGCAAATACTCTAAAAAGGTTCTGTAGCAGCGACTTGACTTTCACACTGGCTAGCACACTTTTGTACTGACTTTGTTTGGGCTCAGGGAACTTGGAGCAGCATAGCAGGTTACCCCACACAGAATCAGGGAATGGCCCGGGTTGGAAGGGACCTTAAAGATCATCCAGTTCCAGCATCGGCAGGTAGCTGCCCGTGGGTCTGCTCTTCCACATCCTCAAGCGCGAGTTCAGCCTGAACTGCAACAAAAGGTGGTTGTGTTGCGTTGCACGACTATCTAATTTGGGGCATCTAAGAAAATTCAGACTATATTATGATTCAGGATAATATCAATCCTGACACAGGTGAGGGAAAGTAAATCATGGCTGCCATCCACAGCATCATCTGCACCAGGTTTTTTCTTCAGGGAATTCATTCACAAGAACATTCACAAGAATGTGTTAAGGAAGGAGTGACTCCTATTCAGTAACTTTTCATTTGTGCTGGGCGAGCTAAGGCTAATATAGAATTATTTTAAAAAAAATATTTTTTAAACCAGGAAGCAAAATTAGACCCTGGTGCTATTTACCTAAAGATTTACTTAGATATTTCATCCACTTAAAGGAGAAGGTTCTTTTGTTAATGAGCTCTGTGCTGCATAATAAAATCTCAGGAATCCACTGGTCTCAATTTATGTGGAACATGATTTTACAACAGATTTTTAACCAATATTCTTCTCCAGATGACTTCGAAGAAACATTTGTTTGCATTATTTATTGAGCTTAGTATAACCAATAATGATGACAGAAATGATAGGCTGCATGAAGCTACATCAGAGTTTATGCTGCCAGTGAACCATAAAATCAAATTAAACCAGCATCTGATTAATTTCCTTAATTCTCTACTATCAGAGTAATAATGGAAAGTAACATGGGCAGGCTCCTTGCTTAATTGGTGGTGTTGTATACTAATTAAGTAATGAGATATATTAATTCTTTTTTAGGCAGTGCTGCATATGTAGAATGTCTTAGCTGACACAAACCAGAGCTTGTTAACACCCTTTGAGACACAGTTGCCCAGTAATATGTTCCTGGGTATTTCACATATTTATCAAATACTAATTTTTGTAAATTACATTAAAAAATAGAATGAAGAAAGCTTGCTGACTTGTTGTATTCCTCCATTATGGAGAATTAGTTCTTAACCAGAAACTGAAAGGGAGCAGATCTGAGGATTTCACTGTGCTCCTAGGGTGTTGTATCTCCAGTTAGTTTCCCCAAAATGGTGGGAATGTGAAAGCTTTGGTATTGTAACATCGTATCACCAACTCCTAGAGTTTTCTAATCATGAAAGGACAGTTGTTCAAATGAGTAATTTGTCGTTGTTGTGATTCTGTTTTTCTGGGCTTTAGGTGTTTTAGCCTGTATTTTCATGCTTTCTTTTGACCATCACAGCTAGCAACTTCTTTAATGAAAAACTTATTTACTGAGGCCTAAATTTAAAAATATCTTGGGCTTTACTAGGAACACCAAATATATGCCTTTGTGATAGCATTGGCATTTTCCTTTTTGCTCACAGTGCTACTCCTATCCTCCCTCTCTACGTTTATATCCAGGCTTTAAGTTAAAATTACCAATAAGCTTGATCAGTATGGCATGAAAGCTAGGCAGTGGCTAAGCTTCTTATTCTAGTCTTCCAGGTGGTTTTAAGTATGACTGGCAGAATTAAGGAAAAGGGGTGAAATATCTGAGAGAAGTATCTGATTTTTCTGTGCTCCTTTTACCACTCTCAAGGGGAAATGGCTGTATGAGTGGAGACTGGGAGAGGGAGGAAATGGGTTTGAGACTGGACCAATGTGTCATTGTGTTAAATCCAGCCAGCCAGTGAGGTCATTGTTTTCATCTGAGTCATTTTAGAATGAAAACTCTTACATTATGGAAAACATTGCACATCTTTATTTCGGCCGTGGAAATATCCAGCCAACCTTTCAGGAGCAGAGCTCTGCTGATTTCATTCGAGGTACTCCTGTCCCGGTGGTGTAAGCAGGAGGGGAAATCAAATTCTTTTGCCTTGTTTTTTAACACTTTGCCACTAACCCAAAGTAGTTATTCTCTAGGCACGCTTAGAGCCAAGATGCTTGTTGAGGAGGGTGCTGGTAAATCTGTTGATCACACCTGTCAGCCCGGAATCTAGTAAATCTGTCCAGCCTGGAGCTGGCTACAGTTATATTGGGGGAAAAAGTTCTTAAGCGTCGACTCATGTTGAGGCTAGATTATGTTTGAGAATGCAGAGGGAAAATCCTTGAGACTGCATTCTTGGCTATTGATTGTATTTCATACTTAGGCTCCGGTAGGCTCAGCCTCTGTGTAGTACGATTTAACTGAGGGACTTGGGCAATCTGCCCAGCTCTGCAATTGATTTGTGTGACCATGAGCAACCCATGTCATCTCTCTGCACTTGGGTTTTAATGTGTATGATCTTTAAGGTGCGTCTTACATTTGTAGCACTGTAAGGATCTTGCTGTATGATACAGTAATTATAACAATTTGTGTGTTTTATATGGTATAAGTGCATGTGGTAGAGATACTGATCGTTCCACATGAGCTAATAGGAATAGCAGGAGGGTTTGGCTAAATCTCACAATTGCTCTTTTATCATTTAAGTGGGAGAAAGCCATTGCTACTTTAAGCGTTCAAAATAATTTATGAAAATGACACTATCTTGCAGCTGTTTATATAGCATGTGCTTAGTGTTAACCTGTGGCAAGTCCAGTGTCTCCTTAAGATTACTTCAACCACTTGTTTGATAAGGATATAATGCTTTTTCCCCGTTCAAGATTAAGCTTGTAGATCTTTTTGAAAAAAAGAAAACTAACCAGTGCTGGCACTGAAACATTCAGTTTTGAAAGGATCCAGAACATGCAGAGACTGCATGGAGCAGTTCTCTAAGGGAAAGCATGTTTGGGTAGTGGTCTTCAAACCATATAAAGGCATCCATTGCTTGCAGGAGAATTTATAGTGTCATTGTCATGGTATGTGAACCCCTCACAATCATCACATGGTCCCCTCTCCCCATCTCCTCCTCTCCCAGGTGCCGCCAAAGGCAGTGGTACACAATCATCCCCGTTTGGCTAGTTGGGACCAAAGGGATCATCTGCCTGCCATGCAGGTGCCCAGTCAACAGCAGATTGGATTTGGATCCCAAGTGAGATGCTGGCATCTGAGTGAATATGAAATTGAAATTGAGCCGCTTATTGGATCCTTATCCACGCCTTGTGGAGACTGTTATGAGCATGGTCTAGGCACACTTCCAGTAGTAATTTCTGTTGCACTATAAATACAAAACCAGCTTTTTCCATGATGAAGTTACACTTCTGCTGTCCATTTTATAATCAGAAATAGGATGCATGGGCATATGAGGAAATGAAGCAGGAAAAAGATTTTATTGTTCAAAATGTGAATTTAAATTTTACCTTGCTTTTCATGAACAACCTAAGGTGCCTGCAATCCTTGTTTGGTTTGTGTGAATCGTTTGCTGGTCCCCAGCTGTTGCCTGACTGTGCTGTAGTGAGAATACAAAGATGGTCTGCGTGTCTTCCCACACCTGAGCGCTTCCTGACATTGTTCTCACTGGAAGGAATTGCTGAAATTGGTGGCACCACCTATTGGCAGGAGAGTGAAACTATGAATAATGTTTATTTGCATACTAAGAACAAATAATAAAACAGATTTTTTTGAAACAGTCTATATATAAAAGAATAGGTGGTGGTTCCTGTTATAGTTGCTTTGCTCTGCTTATCTGAAGGAGATACCTGATAGCTGAAGGATGTTACTCTTCGGGGCTGGGTATGGAGGTGCTATGTTTCCCTGAAGACACATTGCAGTCCAGTCTTCTGTTGTCGTCATTAGCTGAACAACTGCAGCGGAGCACAGGAACAGCTGCAGAGTCTGGGGAGGGCTTTGGCACGATATGTCTGTGTTCTCACCATCGCTTCTGTTTGTAACACAGTTGGAGAACATCCTAAAAATGCTGCCTATGGATGTGCCCACAGACAGCCGAACCCTGCCGCGGCTGGTACAGCATTTGGTTGTGTGCAGCCACTGTCCTGCAGCAGGGACACAACTGCACAAGGAAACTAAAAACAAGCAGGGAAGGAATCATCCTGATGAGCTCAGGAATGGAGGAAAACTTAGAGCGTGTTGTGTGGAAAAAGGCTTGCCAGCAGTAATGCGAGCGTCTGAAGGGGTGAGATGAGATGAATGGTTTTACTGTTGTGGTGCAGTTTGCCGACAGGCTAATGCTGATGTAAAATGCATAGTTGCAGGCAGAAGGTCTTTGGCTTGAGCTTCTTTAGTGCAGAGAGCTTAATGTGTGAAGAGTCCAGGCTCCTGTGAGCAGTTGGTTGAGTTGACAACACGATAAAAAATAGTATGCAAACTTCTGGTGAACACGTGCTTGGATTGTGCATTAACAGTGCATTGTGTTTCTTTCAGCTAGGAAAGCAAAAGGTGGAACGTAAAGTACTTGGAGCAAAAGTGCCAGAAAAAGCACTGATAGTATGGGCCTCTTTTAGCCTTTATTAGCATCGGCAGTGGAAGGATGGTCAGTGGAAATGTTGATGTGATCAGACTGCTAGCACTTGCTGGGTCACAGCTGAAGAAGAGCAAAGCACGAGTATAAATCTCATCATATTTTGCCACTCTGTTATTACAGTTCAACTCTTTGGGTAACAATAAAGTTAAGATTTCCCTCTTATCCCTGCCCATCCTTTTCTTTAAATAAGCATAGATCAAAACTGACCGTATGCTTCTGGCATTCTCATGTGAAAGTAGGCATGAGGGAACACAAATAACTGTGAGCTGATTCTCAGTCTGGAATTTGTTTGCTTACTGTCCGTGTGGGTGGCAAAGTGTCCATAAATGTTTTAGCACAGTCTGGTTTGCTCTTGGTTTTAGTACAAGATTTACCACTGACCTGTCAGTCCAGCAACAGCGTGGAGGATTGTACATTCAGAGGTAAAAAATGCTTTTGGAAATGCTCAGTGCTTAGCAATCCAAGGGCAAGCTGCTGCTGGCTAAATATGACTGAGCTGAGAGGTGGACAACTCTAAACAGGGATCGACGCTGGCAGAAAATGCTGGGTGCTGCAAGTGACATCCTAGCACTGCCGTGTGGTCACTGTTCTTGGTTTTAAAGCTCTGCTGTACTGCGTGTTGGAAGTTCATTCTGTTGTGACCTACCACCTTTGTCTTAACAAAGCGTTCAATTGCAAGTTTTGTCTTCTCCCAGTATTCTTCAAGAGCTAGGAGTCACTTTGTTCAGTTTTGTGTTCTGTAGGTCCCTGCCTTTGGCTGCAGTGCACACAGACTTCTGTAGGTACACATATATGACATGCAAGACATTGAGAAGCCAAGTTTTGGGGAAGGGATGTGGCAGCATCCACAGCTGGCAAGAGAGCAAAGTGTGGCTAGGCGCTGGGAATGCTGTTGACACCTTTCAGCCCCTGTTCTAGCTGTGTGCTGCACATGATTCATTACAATGGAAAAATACTATTTATTGGTGTAACGGAGAACTTAAATGATTCTCATGGGACGTGTGTGTGTATGCGCACACACGCATGCAAGAGGTGGTGAGGTTGTTCGTAGTCTCCCATGTAGCAAGGCAGGCCTTACCATTAATTGTCTGTAAAAGGTTCTAGAGAGACCTCTAAATAAATGACTTGAAATAGCATTTCTGTAAATAGTGGTATGCTTCAACCATGTTTCACAGCTCTGTCTGTATGCTGGGACCTGCAGGGTTTCTGGATGTCTTCCGTTTCAAATCCTACCAAGCTTTTCCTTCGACATTACAAAATGAAAGAAATGCAAATATAAACTTGGAGCTCTTTGTATGTAAAAAGCCATTCGCAGGGAGAGGGGTGAATCTTTCCCACCCTGGGGTTCAGACAGCAGTAATCTGAACAGGAAGAACTGTATTTAAGTGGAATATGAAATCTTTTAGTAAGACATCTATTTTTTTGATGTTGCTCAGAGATAGGATAGGAAGAGTAAACAAAGGGCAGAAAATACAGTCAAAAGTACAAGCTAAACATTGATGGTGCACTTCTCTAGGAGTGAAAATATGTCTGCTTGGATCCAGAAATTAGCATCAGCGGAGGATTTGATCAAAGCACACAATTTTTGAAAAATTCCAGGGAATTTGGGTTCATAAGGCATGATCCTAGTGAGAAATGCTGTTGTTCTCAATCAAAGGCCTAATTTCCATTAAGAGTTTATGAGACTTCCCACTCCTCTCATGCCCCCACAGATTTCAGCATCATCCAGTTCTCAGATGCGGTGCCGTTTTGATGCCATCACTCTTTTTTCTGGAAACAGCCACTAAACATGTGGTAGCTTGAAAATGCTCATCACTTGTTTGTTTTCTTCATAGGCTGGAATGGTGCTGAGGTGCGGATACTTCTGGTTTGGCTTATTTCTCGTGCCCACTGCGTGCCTTGTTAAAGATGTGGCATGGACAGCGTAAGTCCTGAACCTGTCTTCTCCATGTTGTGGGAATTATTCTGCAAGTTGTCCAGTTCATTCTGTATCATTCTGTAAAGAACTACAAAGCCTTTCAGTCAATGCAAAATGGAAAATCTGTGAGCAAAGTTGAGTGGGAGCTGTTCTCACCTGCCGATGCAACGAGCAGTGTAAGAGAAGGAAGAGTTAGTCGTGAATCTGAGGGGAGCAGCCTTCACTGGGTAATGAAGATGTCTCTCTGATGTTGTCTACCATCTACGTAAAGACAAATTTAATTCAAGCCTCAGAGATCTCCTGTTCCTAAAAGGGAGCCAATAGTTTGTTCGGTTTGACTAAGCTTAGGTAGAATGTAAGGGTATCGTACTCCAGTCCATACTCTCCAAGTTTCCAGGTGTTTGTCAGCTGCCTTTTAGGTTCACCTAACAGTGGGTCTTCCAAGATTTAGATGAGAGGAGAGCAGCTCTCACTGGACTCTACATTTAGTGTTACTGACTCCTTCCCTGCCCAGAGAGGAGGAACAAGCCTTGTGAAATACAACCCTGTGTAATCCCCAGCTAGCTTTTCTCAAAACTCTCTAGTTTCAAACAGCTGTGGAAATTAAACAATTACACGAACTTTGATTTAAAGAGAAGCCACTTTCCTTCTCTACCATTGCAATTTGAAATGCAGAAGTATCCTTTCCAGGCAGAATTTTGGGTGTTTTCTTTAGTTTAAGCATCTTAAGCCCAAAAGCCTTCATCTTGTCCATTGGAAAGCTGTTTTACACCAAGATGATTTTCTTTCATGGAAGTGTGTTTCTTTAGCCTAAGGAAAGATATTTTCTTGGATTCTGAGCAACTAGAGATTACTTGGTAGTCACATTCCCATTGCATTAGAAGAGTGGCAAAGAAAGCTTTGCCCTTGCTCTCTTACGTGAAGGCAGTGCTGCGCTTCATAACCTCATACAAGGGGGACCCAGCCCATTCCAGCTCAGGCAAAAATGGAGATCCTAGCTGCCATGAAGAGGGAATACAGGCTAGCATGTCAATAGTTATGAAGGCCCACAGTGAAACCTTCATAGTATGGAACACTTAGCTCCAGAGATGAACTGTCGATCAGCCAAGGAAGGTTCTTTTTTAGGGAGAAATACAGAAAATACTGAAAAAGGCAGAATGTTTGCCAAACAAGGGTACATTTCGAACACCAGCATAAAAAGGTAAGTCAGGTTACATGCACACATCTGAAAATCTTTTTTTTCCTTCCTTTGGGGCTGATAGCACGGTTAAATTAAACTGTAATTTTGCTTGGCAAACCTACGAATCAGTAAATGCTTCTTGTATGTTTTCCTATTTTCTTCATCAGCTTAATTTTCATAAGCTACACAGCTAAAATTAACTCTAAGTATCATAATGTAAGATTTCTGTTAAGGCCAAACTATGATTTAATGGTCTAGCCACACTAGAGGGTTTTTTGTTACATTCATTAAACTTCTCCAATTGAAAATAATTTTAAAACTCTAAAGTTGAGGCCAAAAATGTTTAAATTTGGATACTTAAGCTAGCTATGTCAATGAGCTGCTTTTGAAAACTCTGAAAAAATCTTAGAATTCATTTAGCATAGGTCCTGCTCCTGTGTCAGGCGTTATTTGACAGAACATGCTCAGAAGTCAGTGGGACTGCTCCTGTGATTAAAGCTATGCAGGAGCTGAACTGTTTGCAGCATCAGAGACCAAATTTATATTTAGGTGTCCAAGACTGTGCTTTAGTTTTTCAAATGTTGTCAGGGTAGCTCAGTGTCCTGAGGTTGTCCTCTGTTCTTATCAGTTCGTGGCAAAAACAACTAAAGAACTGTAAAACAGGCCAGACCGAGGCAGGCTCATCCCCAGCTATTACTCATGTAAAACTCTGTTACTGACTCAGCCTGTCCTTTAATATTTCTTAGAGAAGTCTCAGCAGCATAATCCTTTCAGTGGTTCAGAGCAAGAATGTACAGAGATTGTGAAGCTCTCAAGACAAACGTGTGTGATTGATACGCTGGGTATTTTCCCAGCAGATTTTAAACAGGAGGCTCCTATCAACGTTAAGCAAAAAATCTGTTCTCTGAGCAGGACTCCTTTTTTTAACCTATCACTGAAAAATTAACACCATTAACATTTTAACCAGGATAAATGAAATGACACAGCTATCAGCACTGCCATATGGAAGGAGTAAAGGTTTGTTTCCTTTCCAAGAGGCTTGCCATTCAAAACTTGAGCCCAAGGCCTCTGGAAATCAGACAGCACATTTCCACAGCACCGGTTACAGCACATTGCTGCCTGTAATTCAGCAGAATCTAATTTTGCCCATAAACTTCCAGCAGCTCTGACTTCTCATGGTCATGGAATTTATCCTTTTTGGTTCCTTTTGGACATGAAGCATATGTCCACAGAAAGAGCATCCATGTTGACCCAAAAGGAACATGCCTCATTTCAGTACAAAATACTGCCAGAAAAACAGATACGGTACAGAGTTTTTATCTGGAAGACTGCTGAAAGGGATAACCAAGTGTGTTTAAGAGCCATCCAAATATTTGTTTCTAAGCTGCTGTGCTGCATCCAGTGTCAAAATTTGTAATGCTGGCAAGCGTGAGCTAGTTTTACATGTTCCCTTTGTTGCACAGGCTACAGTTGTCAGCACCCCTCTTATCTCCCATGTTCTCTGCAGCTGCAAGCTTTCTATTTAAATATTTGTATGTGAGTATATATATACATAAATGTATACATATGAATTTATTTTTAAGTGAATCAAGGAAAAGTGGAAAACGTCTCTCTTTAGAAGAAGAAGAAAGATTATTAATAGTTGGCTGCAATACCTCATGTGGTTAACGTTGGTCCACTACCTTGACTTCAGTGGCTTTGTTTGGATTAGGTTTTGCCTTATAAAAGTCCCAGTTGTGCTAGCATTGAAATGAACAGGGCTTTATAAGGTGAGTGCTTCCGTACAGTTGGCACATGTCACTTGAATACATGTCACTGCTGCTAGGAAGTCTCGAAATGTCAGACCCACAAAGCTATGTGGGAGCCATCAAAATGCAGAATTTATTCCAGCAAAATTAAGGAAGAGGGCAAGAATTTATTTAAAAATTGTGTCTCAACACTCAGCGTTATAGTGAGAAATTTCCTGAGCCTTCCAATCCTTGCCAAAGCCCTGAGGTGCCTTTTTTTTGTGGAGCAAAGGCTGAGGGAAGGAGGATGTTGTACTTCTAAGCCCTGGCAGCGTAAATAAGTGAGAAGGTATGGGAGCTCTTCCCATCCTTGCAAGCACTTACAGTCTCTGGAGCACAGGACACCTAAAATGGTGTTGATGGTGAAGAGCCACAGGAGAAGCATCGCTGTGCTTGAGAAAAGCTTCTGAATGTAGCCAAGCTTCTCCCTGGCAGGTTCTGGCCTCCAGAACCCCCTACATACCCTCCTAGGGCTGGAAGGAGAAGAGCCAGCCAAGGTGCAGAGATGACCCTTGAGCTATTCGTATGGCCCATGGTCTTAATATCCCAGTGTACGAGGGAAAGGTGAGTCTGCCTTTCTGTAACACAACAAATTGCAGATGAACAGGAGCACTGAATACAAGAGCTCATAATTTATTGAGGGCTGATCACGCATCTAGGGCCACTTGTAAGGTACAAAGTAAAAGCTAAGACATTTACCTGTGTTTTTGTTTATCAAAAGTTAACTATGTGCTTTTGTGAAAAAATCATGAAGTATCCAGTCCTGTTGCCAATGGTCCATGGAATATTTGCAACTGACTTTGATGGGAGTAAGCCCGGACTCTGAGGCAATCGTAATACCGTGTTTTAGTATTTGTTGTTGGAGCAGCGTGTGGATAGGTCAGCTCAGGCCCTTTTATAAATACTTCATTACTTCTTCCTCCATGGATGTTCTTTCTCCAAGTGAAGAAGTGACTCGGTGCATAACAATTACCTGGGGGCTTATTGTTGTTTTATGGATGCTCAGCCATGGCAGAACTCATGTATTCTTTTGTTCCACATTACTTCTAAAATACTTCAGTACACCTGACTTCAGAACAACGGTATTTTTTCCATATTGCGAAGTGGCTGTGCAATTCCTGCGTTTGCTGTGCTTTGCTAATTGGACTTTGTTGCTCAGGTTCCATTTTGAACTCAGTATTCACTCCAAGGGAAAAGAAAAACCTCCCTCATCTCCTATGCGGTGTGGCAAGATAAACATGAAACCTTCGGGGAGAGAGGCTGAATAACTTGCAGGTTTCTGTGTTCCTGTCTGTGGGGAGAACAGGTTTTAAAAGGTTTTACAAGTTCCAAACATGCTCAGTCTTCAAGTTTACATTAGTAGATATGGCCTCTTTAAAGGGTAAAAGATGAGTTGAAGGTCAATGTTTTAGTGTATTTACTCAAACTAAAGAGAGTGTGGTAGTGAAGTCAAC
>VXAV01011598.1:181089-224013 GCA_013399715.1 Alectura lathami
TAAAGATTGTATGAGTTAATAACTCAAAGCTTTCTCGTCTCAAAAAATTACTACTGTTTCCCATCCTCAAAGAGTTTAGCCATTAGCCTAATGACTTACAGTAACTTGAATCTAATTAATCTCTGGGCAGCTGTAGGTAATCTCACATTCTTGAAACACTGAGTTTAAAAATATACTTGCAACCGTGATTTTTTCCTGTCACAGTATGTTTGTGTTTCCTTGCAAATCACACTCCTTTGGGGGTTTTAATTGGATGCTCTCCTAAGTACATCCTTGATACTCCTTTTACCTCCAGATTATGCTCTGCTTCATATTTTGCTGTTCTCTTTTATTTTCCTCTTCAATTCAAATATGTTTTGAAAAGTGATTTTCATTTTATCTTCTCATTTTGAGACATTTGTGGCCTAATCCAGCACCACAAAGACCAAAGTACTTGAATATAACGTTGTATAAATATCAAGCCATCTACGGTAGACTCAGCAAAGATTTTGTGGCTTTTGTTTCTTATTTCCTGTGGAAGGAGTGATAAGAATAATGGTTTTTAAAAATAAATGCATCTTCATTATAGTTTAATGATATACACCAGTTACTTTTCTGCTAGAGGCAGGTCGACATTGTGCTTTATATCATTGGTTAAGGATTATAGAATCTGCATGGAGGATTTTTATAAAACTTAAAAAGAAATTTTTGCCTCCTCCAGAATGGAAGAATATAATTTTAATGCCATGAAGCTAAGGAAGTGGTGCTTCAGCCTACTTGTCTCCGTCTTGTTTTCAGGCTTATCGTGCGGTCACATGCAAATCAATATCATCTCATGGGACATTTGCCCTCCTTTAAGTGACACAAAAGAAGAAGCTGATCAAAAACTGCCCATTGCAGAACGATCCCTGTGTTTTGTGTTATTGCTTTGCAGATGTCAAGAGAGAGGGGACTGGGTTCTCCTTACATCAGTTTAATTTAAGAATGATAGTGCTGGAGTAGTAGGGGAAGCTTACAAACAGGCCCTAATCTCTACAGATGGGGTACTGCTTTCCAGATTCTGGTTAAGTATGTTGTACATGCGTTGCTTGTTGAATCCCCAAGCTGAGAAAAAAGGACAGAGCCTGTTTTGTTACCGTCATCTGGAAAGCTCACTGAGAGAGAAGTGTCTTTCCAATCCATGTGAGACTGATAAATGAAAATAAAGGGGCTTGAATGGCAATTATCATCTGAGACTTTCCTCGGGTTTTCAGAGCATTGCGATGCACAGCTCAAAAGACAGAGTGGAAGCATGTTTTACTGCCATGAATATTCAGTGGATCCCAGTGCTTTTGTCTGAAAGCCCAGGTCCTGAGCAGTCCCACAGCAGCAGTGTCAGGTCTCCGTAGTCCAAAAGCTTTGCTGGTCGGTTAGATCTCGAGTGATGTGTTGAAGCAGACAAGCTCTGCTGAATTTGAAGTTGTTCTGATTTTTCATTTCTGACATAATATTTCCCAGGTATTCTGAATCTGGGCTGACTGTTTGTGTTCACTGCCTTATTTCCCAAATCCTACAAAGGGGGAATGCCCTGCCCTTCTCATGTAAGAAGTAAACTGGGCTTTAGTAACAACACAATGTTCATGTGGCTTTCCTTGTCGTGTCTTCCTTGTGGTACAGGGCCAAGCATACCTACCGTAAATCTTTGCTGGAGCAAGTTCAGGAGTTGGAGATGAAGACGAGAGAGCTGGGAAAAGCCATGCTTCGTGACAGTAACGGAAAGAGGTGGGACAATTCTATGTTGATGTTAATAATAATAATAATAATAATAACATTCTTGTCCTCTCCCCTTCCTATTTCTCATTCATTGTTCAAATCTGATTGTGATCAGGTAAGAAAGTTTCTGTCCTATATTATTGATTTGTTGTTGGTGGTTCATTTCATATATGCTAGTTGCCCCCACCAAAACCAGCCCTCCCAGTTTTGTTTCTGCTGTGTTACTGCTGTGAGTCCGTACTGGGAGATGGCAGCTCAGTCTCCTGCCTGGTGGCATGTAGTGCTATTACCTGGCCACTGGGCCAGACTGTTTTGAAAGGATTTTGCTGCAGGTATTTAATTGCCATCAAAAAAAGTCAATCTGATAACAACATCAGGGGAAGGAACTGTCTGTCACTCATCATATGAGGAGAGTTAGAATGTAGCTAAAAGGAGAACTGGCTAATCCCCTGTTTCCCTACAACTTAATTCATTCTCACCTCAAGGGTTTTTTTTTTCGCTTCTGCTTTTTTGCAGTGTAGTTGTGCAGGCAACTGCATTCAGGGTTCTCAGTTTCTCGTCGTGCCTCTCCCTTGTATCCACACCATATGGACTTGAACATATTGCTATTATTGAATCCTTCATTGTAAGGGGAGAGTATGTGTTGTATGGGAACCTTTGTCTCTTCTGAAAGAAGCTAAAGAAAACCACAGTGAGGCTTTTGCATCCAACAGTTTCATTTACCATCTGAGAATGTGGTTCTGCATCAGCTAGTCGGAAAAGCTCCCCGAGTTCAAAAAGGTTTTAGAACTAACTCTTCTGTTCCCTAAACAATATGGCACCACATGACTTGCTAAGAAACTACACGATCATTAAACTGGATTTTAGCAAACCTTATAAACTAGCAAACTGAGTGGAATAGGGCTTTTAAAAGATTTTGTTCTTACAGGGCAGGGTCATCCTTTGAGCCTTTGATGTGTATTCTAAGGTAAACTAATTGCCATATTGTAGCTGCTGCTAAGAGAAGTAGATAGTAGATTTTTCCACTGAACTTGTGAGATAATAAGCACTGTTTTTAGAGAGAATTATCAGGGAGTGTGTTTACCAAGATTATAGTAAACTGAAAAGCTTTAAAAAAATGCTTTGTGAACTTCAGTGTGTTTGTAAGATGGCCTTAGTGACCAGAGTTTGCTTCTCAGAGGCCAAGACAAAGTAAACACAGTGTTGTTGATTAAAATCACTTCAAAATGCTTGGTAAGTTCAGTTTTTATTGAGTCATTTTTCTGCTGTGGCTGTTGGATGCTACAAAACACAGCACATAAATTGTGCTCACTTGCAAAAGACACAAACTGCATATCACATCGTTTAGAAGCACTGGTCAACAAAGACAACATTTTATGTCATGACTAAAACCAACAAAAATGCCTGAAATAGAACATCTAATTAAAAATAGGTCTTGTTTTTAGGTGGCTGAGTAGTCACCTTGAAGTCAGTTAGACCCAAAGTGCTTGGTACCAAAATCAGGTTGTCTTCCCAGCCAAAAGACCTGACAGGTGTGACTTTGGGTTGTGAGCTGCTGTTCACAGACCAGCTAGAAGCCAAGCGAGTGGGATCCAGTCCTGCTGAGGCCTGGCAGTTCCCAGACATGCGGTTCTGATAGTAGGAGCCCCTTGGCTGCTGCTGTGGCTCCTATCAGTGTCTGGGATGAAGTTGCATTTGTGTCAGTTAAGTGTTTGTGTTTTCATGCCAGCGTTAAGTGCTGGTTATTGACAGACACAGGGGAAAGTGAATCAGCTTTCTGCAGGCTGAATCCCTATGTTGCAAGGCAGGTTGACATAGCATTAATAGCGAGAGACAGTTAGCATTTAATCTGTTTATATGCATGTATCTCCTAGAACTTGATGGGTTTCTTCTCTGTTTACCCACAGCCCTGACTTTCTGCAAATTTAATGGCCGTGTTGTAATTCATTCGTATGCTGTATGTTTTCATAGCCTTTTATTTTATTGCATTCTCACTGCAAACTCTTTCATCTGCATTCTTCCTCCTCCATATAGCTTCACTTCATTCTCGAAACGCTTGCATGGAGATGATGTAAGGAATCCCTTCTGGCCTTCATTCCCCTTCTCCCTCCCCCTTTCTTTCCACGCATTTGTTTATTCTCCTTCCTAATTGCTCCCAGATTTTCTGGGTGGTCCATCTGTGAACTAGATAATGGTAGAGTGCCTCTGCCTGCTAGGAGCTGGTGTACTGTGCTTGTGATGTGGCCTCCTGAGTGCTCTTCAGAGTTGTTCTGCCTTTTATCTCTTTTGTTTGTCTCCTGGCTCTTTCACACCTGCTTGAAATTGTGGGCTTGCGCAAAGGGAAGGGTGAGGGTGGGAAAGAGGCAAAGAGGGACCTTGCTGCAGTTACAGTCTCTCTGGTTCATATTTTGTAGAGATATATATATATGCATATATATATATATTTTTTTTTTTTAAAGTGTCCTTGAAGTCAGTAGAAAATGAGGAGTGCTGAGATGCATGTGGGCACTGCTCTCCCCTGCTGCTCACAGCCCCAATGCTCTTAGGGTAGATCTGGCAATGTGACACTGCAGGAAGGGGACGTAACCAGAGTCCCCTCATGTGTAATGCAAAGTGGGGAGCTGTGTTAAAACTGCACAGGTCCATCGGTCACCTCTAAGTGCCAGTGTCAGCTCTTGGTTGGAAGTGTTCCTGAAAACACAGCCATTAGGTGTCGGTTTGTTCAGGCAGCTGTGGAAGATAAGCTGGCTGTCATCGGGATCTGGTTTCCTGTCCCAGAGAGTAGACACTATTTTTGTTCAGTGTTTTTTTTTCACAAACAAACAAAAAAAAAAATCGCACCCAATTACAGATAAGAGAGGGATTTAGGGAGCTAATTGCTTTTATCATTGCCTAGACCATGGGGGAAAAATGAAGTGCAAGATGTGGATGTTTAGGATTATTCTGCTAAACAAAAAGCAATTCACGAACCCCGGAAGGCAGTGAGTGCATCTAGATGGGCATAACAGGGTGCCAGCAGCAGCAGCTCAGCCTAATTTCTGTAAAACATGAGCAGAACAGTACCTGGGTCCTCACTGCAGTTTGGATAGGAGCACTGGGAGATCTCATGGACTGCTTGATACCTAAAAATGCAGGTCATGCTTTAGTCTTCACTCTGACAACTGTCCTTGCTAGAGAAATTTTTCCAGGTTATTAAAAAAATCACTTCTAGCACTAGTTACATCTTGCTGAATCCTGGCTGTTTTGAGCAGCTTCTGAGATTGAATTTTCTTTTACTCAGCTAAAAAATCATGTACGTATTTATGCCGTACAAATGGCAAATGGACAAAGAAATGGCGGATGAGGGATGGTAGATGGTGACTGGTCTGTGTAGGGAAGAGCAGCAGCACCCTGCGTGCTATAAACTGGCTCCAAAATACCTCACAGACACCCCTAGTGTGATACTTGAAGGTGATATTAAGTGTGTTGTTCTGAGATGCAAAGGGCCATGTTCTCATTTTTTATCTATATCACATCTGGACATCTATAACCTTACTTTTATTTTTCATGGAAGCTGGAATGATTGCAAAATCAGATGATTCCAGCAACAGGAGACTTGATCAGGGGAAAATCTCTTGAAAACTGACAAATCCAGAAATAGCTTGAGAAGCAGAGGAAGGAGCGTGCAGCGCAGGGTTAGTGGGGAACCCCATGCTGTGCTCACGTGCCTGCTTGTGGAAGATGAGTGCCTGTGCTGGTCCTCCCCAGCCCGGCACCCAGCGGTGCTGGGCTGGCGTCCAGCCCGGCTGCGAGGTGAGCGAGCCTTGGTGCAGGAGGGGAGAGGGCTCCCTGGCACTCTCATGTAACAAAGGGCAGGATTTAACACTGAATTTACATGAATTTGGAGAGGTGAGAGGGGCAGCTCCTGTGCCAAAGCAAACATGGACATGTGGAGACACCTGCCCAGCAGAGCTAATCATGTTAACATGCGACATTTACACAAAGAAAACAAACATTTTTTCTACAGATTTGTGTTCAAAAGTGGCATTGAGTTCAGCTGTAGGGATTTTTTGTGTCTCGAGGTAAGTTTGCAACTAAACCTTGGCTCGTAAAGGGCCAAATCTTTAAGTCTTCGTTCACTTTTCACGCAATCTAACCTCTCATTGAAGTCAGTGGGAGTTCAGGTGGAGTAAAGCATGGTTGGTGACCAAAGCAAACTTTACTTTGGAAACCCATGTCACTTCGGTGCTCTGATGGCAACAAGCAGAGCTGTGCAGCACAGTCTTTGTGACAGTAGATTTCCTGTTGCAGAGGGTTTCTCTGCCTTGAACTCCATTTGAAAGTAGTTTTTTGGTTATTTTTCTGTTCTATTTTGTAATTGTTTGGTGGCTGGGGAGAGAGGAGTATTTGATACAGGAGAGCAATGCAGCTTTCACAGCTGAAATGCTTTACAAGGAGCTGAAAGGCCTGTCTGCAGTGTTGTGGAAACGTGTCTGCATCACTGAAGCATTGGGAAGATTTTCTGCAAATTATTTGGAAAACTGGGGGGCAGTGTCTTTTATTTAAGCAAGTGACGTGAGCACTGAGCTGTAGCTGACAAGGAAGCACAGCTTCATGGTTTGCATAGCATTTTTCAGTACATCTTTTAGCTCCATCTGCTTCCAGGTGCACGCTGACTATAGCTAGCTGCCTCTTCCTTTCATCTCCACTCTGTAAAACAAGTGGTGGTTTCCGTGTACCTAAATCTGCAGTTCCCCCAGCCTGTCTGCTGACCATCCTCAACACAGAGACTCTGCAGTGCAGATTGCCTTCACTCCCGCACTTTGCACCAAAGCCACCTGTTGCTTTGGTGACACATCCGTGACTGGCTGTCACCCCAAGGGCAAGCTGTTGTAGTGATCTCAGCCTGGGTTTCGTGGGGTGGGTAAGCACAGGGGCCTGTCTCGTTTCCGTAGCTGTGTGAGGGATGGGCAGTCAGTCTGGTGACATGAGCGCTCATGCCAGGCTGCCCGCTCCTTGGGTGCCTAGGGGGGAGGAGGAGAGCTGGGAAGCCTGACAGGGCCTGTGGCTGTGCGCATCCTGAGGGCAGTGAGCCTCCAGCCTCGCCTGCTAAAACGGACTTGATTTTCCTCTTCTAACAGACCCTTGAATGAGCTTGAGGACCTGGTCTCCTCATTGCTGAGGAAGAGGCAAGCGTTTTCATTAACACAAAGAGGAACAAGGCTTGGGCTCATGATATATCAAAGCACTCTGTCTCTTTACTGATGCATTCCAAATTACATCCACTTGAGTAGAGAGACTGTGCCAGTAAGGCCCCTTCCCATCAGCAGGTACAGCGAATCTCATTTAAGACAAACTTGCATTTTCAGCTGGTTAAACAGCACTGCATGTTTGGAGCCAAATCATTGTTTCATGAGCACCTTGACTTCAGGGCATTTGCTCAGGAAATGCAGGACCATGCGTTGAGTCCAGCCCATCCCGTGCGGCTGAGCGTGACGCGAGGTTAAAGAAGGGAGAGCTGTGTTTTGGTTTCGAGGTTTCAGAGGCTTTTTATCAATTTTTCCAGATGTTCCTCACACCATTTCTGGGAAGGAAAGGCAAGATTTCCCCACCAGCATACACAACAAAGTGACTGGCATATTTACGATTTTTTCCTTGCAGCTTTACTAATAAAAAGATATTAGACTCCTTTTACTAGCAAAATGCACATGAAATGATATCAGTGCATTTTTTTGTTAAATTCTTTGATTCCATATGGTAAACGTTCACGTATGGTAGGTGGAAAATGCTTAATTTTGTTTTATTTTACACTTGTCCCTTCCTCTTTCTCTCCTGTCCCATGTCAGTAAAGAATCACCACGTTCTTTCCTCATTTTAATGCATACTGCTAATTTCTGGCATTTCCAAGCCCTGCTTGCAAATTACTGGTTTTGATTCTGCTCGGAGCTGGGCAGAGGGGATGCGGTGGGACAGAGGAGGGAGGGAGAAGGAGAAATGTCAGGAGCTGGCAGAGGGATGAAGGGGGAGCTGCCAAGCCCCTGCTGGCACAGGGGAGGCACACACCCAGCTGCTGGTGTGCACCCGTTGGAGCTGATGTGCCCCTTCTCCGGTGCCATTAATCGTTGCACATCCTGATTGTGCCTGTCACCTTGACAGAGATCCAGTGCACAAGTAAGGTTAAAACCTGGTGACCTGGAGAAGGATTTAGAGCTGTGATCGAATCCATTGGCAAAGTTGAAGGAGGTACAGTATCAGTACAAAGACCGAAACGAAGCTGTAAATTGGAAGGGGAGGTTAGAAAAAAGGGACCATAACAAGATGGGGGTTAAAACTGATTAAGGGGCCAATCTCTCTGATGCCTAATCTGGAGTTAGTTACTGGGCTGGGCACCGGGGATCTCCACAGGGGATGGAAGAAGAAATCTTCCCTCCAGGCTGCACAGCAGGAGAACAGCTCCATAGCAACTATTCCAGTCTAATGGCTTCAGCAGTCTCGCTGTGGCTCCTCCTGGCTGGCCCATCTCAGAGGAGAGGGAGAACAGTGTGTGTTCCAAGAAGAGTACAAAAAATTGTACTAGATACAGAATACTTAGTGGACAGTTGCAAAATACTTAAAAGCTTAAAGAAAAGCAATTTGTTTTTTGTAGCTCCACCAAATGTCCTATGCTTTGCTCTGAATTGTATCCAGACACTTTCAAAACTCATCAATCTTTGTTGTTGCCGTGGGCTGTTCTTCTTCTTTAGAGAAAAAAAAAAAAAAAAGGGCGAGAAAAAAAAACGATAGGAGTTTAGAGTATTTAAAGTAAGTTATTTGAAGTTTACTCAAAATGTGGAAGTGGACTTCATTCTAACCTTCTGTGTGTCTCTGCACACCTTTGTGTAGAGACCAAGCCTGGAAAACTTCAGCTTGCAACATGACTTCTTCTAAAAAATGAGTTACAAGGAAAAGAATGTTATAGTTGCAACTGTATTGCTACCTTATCTGTAGAGGATATGACCAAGCACCCACTAGAGTAAGTGCAAAGTGAGGCACTTAAGGACAAGAAGTAAACAGCACTGGTACTGAAGAGAGGTAGCTGCAAGCTAAGCAAGTCATGCTTAGCCTTTTCTGCTTTTCAGAGGTTTAAACTAAGTCAATTCCCATATTTTGGAAAGGCTCAGGGCAAAACTGACCAGCTTCAACTTTGTGTTAAGTTAGTTGGCTTTGGGACAGTTGACAGTGAAGCCTAGCCTAACCCACCCCGCACGTTATGAAGTGCATAAACGTGCTTAATGCTTGCAGTGCTTACAAATGGAAGGTACTCTAAGTAGGGAGATCTCATCATTTTCTTAGGCTTGTTGATTTCAAGGGTGGCATGTGATGTTTTTAGTGTCTACTGTTTTTTTTAATGGTGCTTTTAAAAGTTGCTTAGTAATACCACCTTCTGTTTGAAGTAGTTGTCTTGGAAAAGTTTAGGAATAACAGCCTCAAAAATGAAGGCTACCATGCATTTTCCAAGTGATTTCAGAAGTCATGGGAGGAGTCTGTATGGCTTTTGTGCATTAAAGCATCAGTAATGATGAAATAAAATGTAAATCATTCTTGCTTGTCACCCAAAGGAAAAGCATTGCCCTGCTTTTAACCGTACAACTTTAAGGACCAACTTGAAAAGGATTTTGTAGACTTGTAGTGGAGAATTTGGTCTGAGGACTCAGCATACTACCCTGGTATTGCCCACAGGGCTGGCTGAAAACCATGACATGCCTTGGCCCCTGTGTGCTGCTGCAGGGTGGTTCTGCGCTGGCTCAGGGGGATTGGGCAATGCAGGTGGACCCATGGGGCCTGCTGCTGGCTGGCTTCCGTGCTGGGGGCACTGCCTGCAAACGTCTGAGGTGTAACGGGGAAGGAAAGCTTCTGCTCTGGTGAAGAATCACACTCCCAGGCCAAATCACAAGCTGTAACAATGGCATTTCTCCAGGGCACTTGAGAGGGCTGTGGGTCTGAGTGTCTGCCTGCAGCTGCAGGGCTGGCCTACGTGTTTACCAGACCCTTCTCTACCAGCCATGGTCATATTGTCCCATCTTTGCCACATCTTCTCAGCTGGATCACCTCATTGTTCATGGCTCCATAGGACACATGCCCTGAAGGGAGCTGGGACAGTGTGGGGAGCACAGTCAGGTTCCCTGCACGCACCCCCAAATAGTTGCAGCAGGATGGCTGGTAGGGCCAGGAGCTGCTGAAGCCATCAGTGACCACAAAGGATGTCTGTGGAGCGTGGTGTGACACTGCTGACCTGCTCTCACGTCCAGGCAGGATGAACACTTGCAGTGGCTGTGAGCAGGCCTTGGTACCGCACGTTGCACACCCAGAGAAGTCACTGTTGCATGGCTGCTCTCCATGTTCTCCAAGTCAATCTTGCAAGGCTGCCCACGCAAGACGCTTTTGATGCTTAAACGTTTGGCTGGGTAATGTCAAATATAACTCATGAAGAGGGCAAGTTCTTTAGACAGCTGCCTTCTATCTAGGGAAAGGGAGTTTTCCCCTGTGGCAGCGGCATGTACTTGGGAAGCAGCTAGAGGAGAGCTCCTGTGGAAACAGCACCTGGGATCTTATCCCCAAGGGGGGACATAGTGCCTCCAGCTTCCCTGGGCAGTCAGCTGCTGCTGACCCCTCAGCCAGAACGTGGTACTCCCTGGAGCCTGGTTGTGTTGGTGCAGGAGCCACCTGTGACAGGTAACCTCTTGCACCTCTCAGCCTGCAAGTGGCACAGGGCCACGCTTCCCTCTGCCCTTCCCTGTGCTTTGTGCTTGTTAACCCTTTGGTCTTCTGGATGTGGTCTGCTTCTTGTTGATGGCTCACTGACTGTTTACAGAAGAATGCAGGAGGAGCTTGGATTTGGATGTCTCCTTTCAGCTGCATCCTGAGTGATTAAGCAGTGTGTGCAGACGCTGACTCTGCAAAGAAAATGCTGATTTTTGTTTTACTGTTTATAAGCCTCAGATGCTTCCTTGTGAAATGCTCCAGAGATTTCCTTTGATTATACTGCAGCTTCATTATCAGTAATGCCTGTTTGCCTTTTAAAGTAAGGCCTCCTACCCTGATTGACCTCATAGTAAAACATTCCTGCAGTCCAATGGTAGATAACCAAAAATAACACCTCCCTTTCGTGGACCAAAACAGCAATCAGCAGAAGCCTATAGCTGCTACTTTGACTGTTCTGTAGGAGGGTGATTTCATTTTGTGATATCTCCTTCCTCCAGGCTTTGGGGATGTATCTGCCCAGGCAGCCGGTCGGGGTGAACCTTCCACTTGCACAGCCCTTTCTTCCAAAGCCTTGGGTTGTTCTGGGCACTTGCGCATACAGAGTTTTGCCGAATCCTCAGCGCTGGTGTGACTTGTGTTTGAGATTATTTGCATGCTTGCTCAATTTTGAGCTCATGGTCTGTAAAAATATTGTTTTTTCCGTTTGTCTTATGCTAAGTCTGCATTCATTGTCATCTCTCTCTGCCCACTGCCTGACTCCAGCTTAACAACTCCTTGACATGAATTTGAGCAATGCACTTGGATCTAAACTGGGAGAAAACAAGTTAAATCAAGCCCTGTGGCTGTGCTGGGGTGTGCAGCTGGGCAGAAGGGAGGATGGAGCACAGGAGGAAGACAAATGGGTCTCCTCTGGCCAATTACAAAGGTGTGGCCACAGCCTCTGCCTGGAATTTGTTACTCACCCATTGTCCTCCAGACTGACGCTGTAAGCGTTTAAGCAGTGTTATGGTGCGTGAGAGGTGAGGGATGGGACTTGGGAGAAGTGAATGCATCCTCAGGAGTGATTGGTGTGCTTGAGCGGAGAGGGATCCGCGAGGCCCTGTGCCAGGTCATGCTGATGTAAAATTCATCACGCCTGAACCTCTGATTAACCTTTAGAAGAAACTTAATGGAATCTGAGAACCAAGAGATTGAAATGAAAATCAACATTCTGCTTGTAAATGGTTTGGTGATTATGACTGATCAAAGCTAGAGATGTCTGCTTGTGTCAGACTTTTTTTCTTTCTCTTAATGTTTTATGTTGATGCAACTTTCAGAGGCGGAAGCATGTCAACAAAGAAACAGCAAACTTTTGTGTAAATTACTGTACGAAATGTATGGAAGAAATTAATTACTATGTTTTATTTCTGAATTTAGAAAAGGGGAGAAGAGTATTCTCATCTCTCCTCAAAATCTAATCCGTAGCTGAATGTGTCAGGGACAGAGACTTACAGTCTTTTAACTTGTTCAGCCACATCAGAAGTTATGCAAAAATTCTCTTTTTCCCCTTGCTCCCCACTGTCGTAGTGCAGTGACAGCGAGTTCCAGGACATCACTTGCATTACTGCCATGGCAGTAGCATAGAACAGAAGAAATGGTGATACAGCACCTGCAGGTTACAGGGCAAAGGGATTTATAGCTGTTTAAATGGCAGGAAAAACATCTGCGTGCTTGCCTGTCCTCTGGGCTTACCCATGAAGGTAGCACTGGGCATCTGGCACTGAACAGCCCTGCTGCCTCTGCCACTGGTTCTTTGGGTGCTGTAACGGTGGAGGGACAGCAGCTGGGACACACTCTTCTGTATTATTTGTGTCGTTTTTAGGAACCCTAGGAAGGCTTCACTAATAGCTCAATTCTACTTTAAGAAAGTGGGAAGGCAGGAAACAAAATCAGATCATTTCATGTGTATCTATCTGACTTCTGAATAATCCAGAAGGGCGGCAAGTTCAACACAAGAGCAACCAGCATCTTTGCCCACTTGGTGTGTGCCTGTGCTCTCCACCTCCACTAGTAAATCATAACAAAACACAAACTCATTTCATAGCCATTCAGTTCCTGTGAGGGAAGGGGGGCCCTGAATTTTTTTAAGCTGCGCTGCATGTATGTTTTCTCAGGGAAGATCCAATTTTGGGAGACACCTGCATCCACTTTAACCTTCCCTTCTTCGTGAGCCCTGCTTTGCCACCAGCCAATTAGTGAGCTGGGGAGGACATTCTGGGTCAAGCTATACCAAGTACCGCAAATCCTCATTAACACCAATTAGTGCTCAGTAGGTTAATTGGCGGTGAAGCTCATCTTTTTTTAATTACTTGAGCAAATGAGCCAGCGGGACCTTGTGGTCAGCTTTGAATTATTCTGTTTGTTTTGATGCTCCTCATTTGAATGTGTGAAGCCAGATGTTTGTTGCCTGGATTTAGGGGCTGCCTGCTTTTGTGAAGAGTGAGATAGGAAAACACAAAATTGGAATGAAGGTCTCTGTTGACACCTTAGAGCAATTCAGATACAAAAATGGAATTTTTGTGTTTGTTATTTTATTCATGAAATGGAAGATATTGTTATGAAATGCCATGTAGCTTTTAGTTTGTCTTTTGATTTGTCATATGCTTAATGAATTTGTGTGATGTTAGCGCAGAATTTCAGACAGACTGAAGTAATCTTGTGCCACTTAGGAAGCCATTGCAAAGGTATTTCTTGCACAAGGTATTCTTTATTGCTGATAGGAACTGAGTTTAGTTTTGTGTGACTTGAATAATTACTTTTTAAAATTATTTATTCATAGTAACCCTCAGAATTGGGACTTTGTTGTCCGGAGTGACTATTTATTTGTTTAGTTCAAAGCATTCGGTCTGTGTGCTGTGCTTCATGTAATTACAGATAGATGAAGCTTCTCCCTCACCCTTCCTGAGGTCACTTAACCAACCAAGTTAAGCATATTTCACTGTCACTTTCCGGGTCATTGGCTCCCATCAGGATGTCAGGGTTTGTGATTTCTTTCACTCTGAAACTATTTTTAGGTCCCGGGTATAAACACAACCATATCCAATATTTCCCATATGATCACACGATCTTTTTTTTTTTTTTTTTTTAATCCTTTTTCTGTGATGCATTTTAAGATGCCATTCTTAGACCCTGGTGGGAGGGCTTAGGCACTGTCTCTCAGTGTCTGGAAAGCAAATTTAACACAATCTCAGCTAATACTCAGGACTGATTTATGGGCAATATTTTTGTGGGCAATGCTTAATCTTGTGCCTGGGAGTCTGAGACTATCATTAGTTTTGCAATGTAGTGGAGGGAGACTGACGAGAAGTCTTTATTTTTTGTTGTCAGTTGGTAGCAGAAGAAAACTTCTTCTGAAAGCAGGGACTCAGTTGGTATCAGTGCAGACACTTTGGTCTAGTTAAGTAATCTGCTTCACTTTTTATACTGGGAGATCCAATATCTGTTAATAAATCAAATACTCATCCATTTCAGAAGGGTTGTGTTGCGTTTACTTCTGTGCATTAAGAGCTCATTTTATGCTGATTGACTGGTCTTGGCATGCCAGTGAGCCTCACGTCTGTGCCTGGGAAGATCATGGAGCGGGTCCTCCTGGAGGAGATGCTAAGGCACGTGCGAGATGAGGAGGCGATCCAAGACAGCCAGCACAGCTTCACCAAGGGCAGGTCGTGCCTGACCAATCTGGTGGCCTTCTGTGATGGAGTGACAGCATCGGTGGACCAGGGGGGGCCATGGATGTCGTCTACCTGGACTTGTGCAAGGCCTTTGACACAGTCCCGCACCACATCTTTATCTCTAAACTGGAGAGATATGGATTTGATGGGTGGACTGTTCGTTGGATAAAGAACTGGCTGGAGGGTCGCAGCCAAAGGGTTGTAGTCAATGGCTCTACGGCCAGGTGGAGGCCGGTCACGAGCGGTGTCCCCCAGGGGTCCATCTTGGAACTGCTGCTCTTCAACATCTTTATTGATGACTTAGACTGTGGGATCGAGTGCACCCTCAGCAAGTTTGCTGATGACACCAAGCTGAGTGGTGCAGTTGATAGCCCTGAAGGAAGGGATGCCATCCAGAGGGACCTGGACAGGCTGGAAAAGTGGGCCCATGACAACCTGGTGAGGTTCAACAAGGCCAAGGGCAACGTGTTGCTCTTGGGTCGGGACAATCCCAGGTGTGTGTAGAGACTGGGAGAAGAACTCCTTGAGAGCAGCCCTGCGGAGAAGGACTTGGGCGTTGTGATTGACGAAAAGCTGGCCATGAGCCGGCAGTGCGCTCTTGCAGCCAGGAAGGCCAATGGCATCCTGGGCTGCATCAAGAGAGGGGTGGCCAGCAGGGAGAGGGAGGTGATCGTCCCCCTCTACTCTGCCCTTGGAAGGCCTCACCTGGAGTACTGTGTCCAGGCCTGGGGCCCCCAGTACAGAGGGGATGTGGAGCTGTTGGAGCGGGTCCAGAGGAGGGCCACCAAAATGATCAGAGGGCTGGAGCACCTCTCCTATGAGGAAAGGTTGAGGGAGTTGGGATTGTTCAGCTTGGAAAAGAGAAGGCTCCAGGAAGACCTCATTGCGGCCTTCCAATACTTGAAAGGAGCTTACAGGCAGGAGGGGGACCGACTTTTTACACGGGTGGGTAATGGTAGGACAAGGGGGAATGGGCTAAAACTGCAAGAGGGGAGGTTTAGGCTGGACATCAGGAAGAAATTCTTCCCTGAGAGAGAGGTGAGGCGCTGGCACAGGCTGCCCAGAGAAGCTGTGGCTGCCCCATCCCTGGCTGTGTTCAAGGCCAGGCTGGATGGGTTCCTGGGCAGTTTGATCTAGTGAGCTAGTGGCTGGCAGCCCTGTCCACGGCAGGGGGGTTGGAACTAGATGATCTCTGAGGTCCCTTCCAACCCAAGCCATTCTATGATTCTATGATATGCAGTCTGCATAATCATCACTTGCACTTAAACCACAACTGCTCTAATTCTTCCACGAGTTTTTCTTCCCCTGCATAGCTGAAATCCAATGTAATTTCCCAAATGGGAAAATCAGATGTGACTTGAATTTTTGAAATTGTTGTTTATAATTAACAATATCAAAGGTAGTCTAGCTTTGGCTTCCTTGGAGCTGTAATGTCACTCATGTTCAGAAGTCCCTTGACAGCACACTTTCCTCCACACACAGACGCCTAAGGAACTAACCGTTCATGGCCTGTGGTAGATACCATCTTGTGTTTCTGTTGCTGTGGGCAGGCAGAGGAAGAATTCGTGCCTTTTGCTGCCTTACCTCCATTCTCTGTGTCAGAATTTTGTGGCAGATTTTGCTTATTTGTCCCTTTAGAGCTAACATCTTTGATCGGTTCCAGATTCCTGTTTTAAGCAGTCTGTCCGAAACGGGCCTTTGGTCTCAAAATGAGGTGGGGAGACCCAACCTGTATGTTCTCCTAAAGGAAAATCTGCAGGTAAGCCTGCAGAAGATGGGCAGATATCCCTCTGCTCTCACTCACAGACCGCTGCTAGGTTCAGATTGTTTTGCTGTGCTTCTGGTCAGAGCACTTCCACGTGACCCGGCAGTCCTCTGCTCAGCATCGCTGGGCAGTACGCACACTGGCAGTGGTGGATTCTGGAGGCTGTCAGCCTCCTAAGCTTAAATTAGTGAAATCTCATGTCTCACTTGTACCTGCCATCCCCTTCTGGGATCCAGAGCAGCTGGATTTTTCTTTATGTACTTGGTTTTCTTTTAGTGAGCCACTCTTTCTTCTTTTCTAAGTTGGATCTTCCAAGATCTTCAGGAACTTCCACACTGCAACTCTGGTTTTAGTGGAAGACTGTAATCCTTTCTTCTTTGAATGCATGCGGTTCTCATGATCCAAGAGCTCTTAATGGTTTTTTGATGCTCTCAGTTGGTGTCTGTAGTTTTACTTCCAAATCTGTTGTCAACTTCTGTTGAAGGAAAATACTACCAGGGAAATACTACTGACTGTAGACAGGAAAAGCAACCTGGTGAATCTGCTGCAGGTGTGATTCCCTTGTGGCAAAGCAAGGAGGAGAAGAGACCAAGTGTCTGAAAATGCTGACAATTTATAAAGATTTTTAAGGAAAGGTCCATAGGATGTGCAATTTCCTAACCTGACTGGCTGGACTTAGAAGCACAGGAGAGGAAAAAAAAAAAAAAAAAAAAAAAAGGAAGGAGGAGGATTCCTCCCTTTCTTTCATGGGCATCTTGTTACTCACCGTGAGTCTGGACATTAACCTAATGGAATATTAAGTGCAACATAAGCCTGCATGGCTGGCTTACACATTATAGATGGCTCAGTGATTCTTTGCTTACTTTCTTGTTTGAAGTTAGCAAGTTGCTTCAATGGAAGGGAGTTGTTTGTTTAAAGCTGTTGTGAGCTTGTTGGCAGCAGCAGCTGTGCTTGCTGGGATTTCCATTTCATGTACCAAATATATGTGAACTTGTAATCGAATCCAAGAAAGACACCAGCGTCTGCCTTTCAGATGCGTATCCACATTTGTGGCATAGCCAGTGGGGTTATTTGTGAATGAAGATGTGAACGAACAAGCAGACTGCAGATGGAAGCAAGCGGTGTAAACGTGGTGTGAATGGGATAAAGACACTGCAAGGGGCTGCACTAGCGGTGGGGTCTGCTGCATGTGCCATCTCCATGTCAGTGTTAGGAACAAGTGTGAGACAGGGAAAAACAACCCAGTCTCACAGGGACATTGAACCAAAGTAGACTGTAATGTGTATTTCTTATTAATCTGGTGTACAGCAGCTACTGGAGCCCCAGTCCAACAAGATTTGAACACCTACGTTGTCCCCTGTTGCACTTTGTGCTACTTGCTTTTACAGTTAAGCGCTTTGAAAGGACATTAGCCATTGTTTGTCTATTATAGGCATTAAGTTCTTGATGAAATGAGGAGTTTTTATAAAACACAGAGTGGACAGTAGCTCTAATGATTTGTATGTGTACGTTAAATCCAGTCAGTTTTCCAACGGATTGAAAAGCATATTTTGTTTTTCACCCTCAGTTTGTGTTTTCGCTTTTGGTAAATTCCAGCTTTTAATATGAGCTGTGTAAACCAAAGGGAGCTCTTGACAGGAAACTGGATAGAAAGTTTTCTTTCCAGTATTGGAGGTGAAAACAAAAATCTGCTTCAGAGGTCAAAATTAACACTGGTGCCTCCTGTGGTTCTTCTGGGCCACGTGGCAGGTGTGATAGAAGCGTCTTACCGTGTGCTAAGCCACAATGTGTTGCTCCTTCTCTCTAAGGCAGTTGGTGGGTGCCATGATTCATGTACATAATACTAGAAAGAGACCTTTTAAATGCTCATTGTCACTTGATGTCAGACATTTGATATGGCTTGTAACAATCTACAGACATTGCACATTCAGAAATCACGATGATCATGGTATTAGGGATGGATGAACTAAATGCAAACTTCAAAAAGTGGCCTTAGAAAGGAGGAGTTTTCACTATTAGAGCACTCTTGGTAGTGTGCAGTTTAAAGAAAAGATTTTTTCTTTTCATGCTGCAACCATTTCAAATACTGACCAAATCAAAGCTGCCAAGTACCTTAAATATAGCTGACTTTTATCTTGAAATTATCTGGTTCCTCACTGATTTCTTTTTCTCTTCCTCAGCGTGAACGAACGTGACCATTTGTTAAAAAGGCTTGGCAGGAAAACTCCTCCGAGCCTTTTCCGTGCTCATTCTGTCCAGCAAAGCGTGTCACGTAAGTAGTGGTTCGTGTACGCATGTGTGTTTCACAGCAGTCAGTCCCAGATGAGTGAAGCGAAGGGTGATTACTTTTTAATTAAATTGTAGGTAGAGATAATCTAGTGCAGAGGCTGAGCTGCCAACCAAGAGACATACATTTGGAAGTGGAATTAGTGTATTTGGCCCTAGGCAAGCAGTGCTCAAATGTGGATAATTCCCTAGGATCCAATCAACAGGCCCAAATGACAAAACCCCAATACGCAGATTCTCTAAATGTAAAATCCTGATAGTCTCAAGAATGCTGTAAAATCAAAAACTCTGCAGGATAAAATAAATGTTGTGATAGAGCCTAGCTTAAATAGAAACGGCTTCTTTATGAATAAAGTCTTATTAGCTGTGGCTGGCTGAGAATACAGCGATATTTCAGGGATGCCACTTGGGAGCTGTGTATGCTTCTGATGAGGAAAGCCATGGCATGCAGAGCTGCCTCACTCCTCTCCCTCTTTGTCCTCTCCTGGGAGGAGAGAGGCAACCTCACACCTCCTCACTGCTGCTGTTTGGAATAAATTGCTTTTCTTGCTGGTGTTGAGGTCATCCATTTATTCATCCTCCTGGAGGAACACGTGACAGGTCTTTATTTGCTGGACCTGAGGATTTTTGCTCATCTTACTAAAGAAATAGCCCCCCTGCATGCAGTACTGCTGCTCACAGGGCAAGGCGCAGGCGCTCGGGATTTGGGGTTTGTATCACTGTTGCAATGAGAAGTTCCACCTTTGACTGCTTAAGAGTCCCAGGAAGCTAATTAAAGTCGAGTCTCACTTGTTGACTGTGTCCTTTTCCATGACAGAAATGTTCTGGCTGAGGTCATGGAGGCAGGGCTGGGATCTGAGAACTCAGATGCTTGAGGTATTCCTGTTTTCCACAGGGAATTTAAGCAGAAAGGGTGGGACAGTGATGGATCTGCTTTTCTTTGTCCTTTACAGAACAGCTGTAAGGCTGTTGCTGTCAAAGGGGTATAGGGTCTTCAGTGATCAATCCCATCGCTCCTGGCAAAGGAGACGGATGTGCCGAGCAGCCCTGTGGCCCACGTGCTCCTTCCAGTATTTAATCCAGTATTTAATCCTTTGTGTCGAGGAGCTGGGGACACTGACTCCAGCTCTGCTGTGGGCACGCAAACATGCTCTGTGAGGAAATTGTGGAGGAGATGATTGGCAGAAGGAATTGGTAAAATACGTCAATAAATTGCTGACAAGGAAGTCTGCTGCAGAGACCGCAGTGCAGAAGGGAGATGCACCCAGCAGGGACTAGTCAGAGTTGATGTATGCTTTTAGTTTGGGGGAGCACATCGCCAGGTTGTTAGTAAGTCAATAGCTATTGGGAAAGAAAAATGAGGCATCAAAATAAACCCTAATTTGGATAACCAATGTCCCTGTAAATGCAAGTGATTAAGTGCTAAATGAGTTGGTGCAGTCAGGACAGGTTGCAGTCAGCAGTCTGTTTTTCACATGAACATAAATTTCGATTGTGAAGCTGTGGGGTTTGAAAGACACTTTTTATGATGTATCCGTGATTCTTTAAAACTTCTGTCATCTCTTGTCAAATGTTATTTTCAAATGTTGCATAGCTGCTATATGTACAAGGCCATGTGGAATCCAAGGAACATATGTGCTGTTTTCACAACCCTAAATTGTAAAACTGTTTACTAAATGCTGGAAACGTTCAAAGCAAGGAATTGATGAATAGGGCAGTTGCCTTGACTTGCTGGGCCAATATTTTAAATCACACTATGTGCACTCTGTTTGAAGTCTTGAGCTGCTCATGTGTTGTTACCAGGCTCCAAGTTCCCAGCCTGTGAAGGCCACTTCTTCCAGAAATCGCATGTGTGACTTCAGCTCAGAATCTGACACTTGCATATAAAACATGAAAAAGGTTTGTTTAGTTAGGGCTGACAAAGGCTTAAGCAAATCAACTGCCTTGGTCCCAACAAGGAAGAAAAATGAGGTTAAATTTCCCAGCACAGATTGTAAAGATGCAGTGCTGGTTTGAAATGAAATTTTTACTCTTGACAACAACTGTTTCTAAATTTTGGGTGAGGAAGCAATACCTATAAAACTTTATTTCCCATCACACGGAAATGAGTTACGTGCTAGAAAAATATCACAAGGAGTTTCAGGGCTACGTCTAGTGGTCTGCAGGCGCAGGGGGGAAGATGGCTGAGGTTACCCTGCAGCCGAGGAGACAGGAGCTCGCTCAGTGTGTCTTACAGCTTTCTGGTGTGAGCCATCCCCTGTCCTAAAGCATTAGCACAGCAAGCGTTTTCTAAGTCTCCATCCAAGTTGATGTCTTCTCTTCTTGTGCTCTGACTTTGTGGAAGTACCATCACCTTTAGACAAGCTCTGTGGATACCAAAGAAAGTTCTTGAGCCCCAGGTCCCCCTTACATCACTGGCCTCTGCCACCTGTGTCCCCAGAGCCTCACCAGCAGGGTCGAAGGGTGATGTTCTCCCACTTGCTCAGGTACCTTCATTCCTGGCTGTCCCTAAGGAATGTTCCTCTCAGTCCCTCGGGTGCAGTTTCACTCTTGTGGTACAGAATACCCCGTCAGCGTTCAGTTGTCATTTGTCTCAGCATGCTCATAAAAACAGAGCTGAATCCTGCTCTCGTTAAGCACTGCCCTGGCGGAACTCCCCCTGAAACGCAGAGGGCCGTGCCTGAACGAGGATTACTGCACTTGGCCCTGATTTCCTGTGCTAGCAAAGAAAATCCCTCTTCCTTTGACAGAGGATGGTGATTGCATAGAGTAAACCTGAATACGGAGCCTATGGCTAGCACCGTATTAATCAGTGGAGAAAAAGCACCTGTCAGCTGAGCTTCGTTTCACAGTATGGGGGCTGGCAAATAATAAATAACAATAATGTGTTCATGCTGAGGGCTCTAATCTCACCATTTATTCTCCACTAGCAGACACCTTCTTCCTCTCACTTTTCTCCTGATGCATTTTGATTGGAAAACCAACAGGCTAGCTACTTGAGATGCTTTTAAAACTCCATTTCCTACTATCTCACATGTGTTTGAAATATAATACGCGTTCTGTGTTTTTTACAAGTCAGCTACGTATTTGTTGAATGTCAAGTAGTGTTGCAATCTCTTAAAATCACCTTAAGGAAAAGAAATAGGAATAATTAGCTTAGAATTGATGCTGTATGTGCTGTGGCTCTGTATTTTACATGCACATACCCATAAGTTAGTATCTGGGAAGACAGAGATGGGACCATTTGTCAGGAATTCCTCCTGGGTCCTTTAGAAAGTGCAGGCATAGTTTATCAGCAGGGAGATGAATGATTTCTGTAGGCATTAGTCAGAATGCTGAGGATTTAAAGCAGCTCTCGCTTTCTCAGAGTTAGTGGAAGAGGGTTCCCTGAGAAGTCAAAGCTGAGTTAGCATTTACTGTTTAATTGGCAAGTGTGAATTGTGACATCTTATTAAGTCTCCTTAAAAACTGTGTAGAACCCAGTGTTTGGCCAAGTGCTGCTCTAACACTGGTTTTTATTTTGTCAGAGAGATTTTGGTATCTTGGAAGCAACCCTTCCTAAAATATTTTTTTTTAAGTTCATTTTCATTTTAGTGGATTTGAATATGACCGTTTTCCTCCCAAGATAAACAATATGATGGCAGAAGGCACCTTATAGTTTGGACTATGCTAAACTGCAGCAGCACTGCATGTGTGAAATAGCGAAATGCTCACGCAGGAAAGGTTTCTGAGAGACTTCCAGCGAGAGCCCCTGTTTGTTGATCAAACCCATGACTGTTCAGGTGCATCAGATGAGCGCAAGGAGTAGAAGGCCTCCAAAAGAAATCTCTGAAGTATGTAAACCTGTGCACAGTCAGCAGATTTTGTGGAACAAAGCATGCTGTGGGCCCTCTCCACCCTGACCTCGGAAGCTGTTGCATGTGAGTGAGCTGCTGAGATGGCGCAGCGTGCTGTGTGTTCAGAACGTCTGCGGAGAGAGAGTTTCCCTAATCCAGCGTTGCGTAGGCCAGAATGGTCACTGCAGGGAACAGAAAGAGGTTGTTAAATTAGAAACCTGATGGGAGACTAGATTCTGATCTACTAATAGAATATCAAAGCTTTTTAAAAAATAGGATTCTTTTAAAATTCAGTTGATTGCCTGATAATATCAGGTACCAATGAAACCTTAGATTTGATGAGAATGTGAATCTCCTCTTAACAAACGAGCCACACTGACAGATTTTTCAGAAGTGCTCCTTTCCCCCATTAACAGAAAGTCTCCGAGCACAAAGGTTCTTCCTTCTGCGACAGCCGGGAGTGGCCGTGCCCAGAAAGCCCCCGAGAAGCGCGCTCCCTCCTGGGCTGGAACAATGGGGGCCTTGTTCCCTGGGCCGGCTCCGAGGTGTGGTTTTAAAACCGGAGTTGGGGGAAAAGTTCAAACTTCCGAAAAGTTCCCTAGTAACTGGCAGATGGAAACTTTCATTGTTTTTGGATGGGGTCTGAAGGCAGTGGAAATGTGGAGCTGCTTGGGGAGTGTGGATGGGGCGTGAGCGTTCACAGCGCTCTCGTTCTGCAAGGCACAGGCAGCTGCCTGAACAGCTTGAAGCTCAAGCTTAATCACAGCACAGATAAAAATTACAATATGGAATCATCTTCCTGTATAGAGATCAATGGTGAAAGCCAAATGTTGAGCTTCGACCGAACAGAGGCAACGTGTGAGTATCGGGGTCGCAGCCGTTCCCGTGACGTGCACAACACCCTCGCTGCTGGTGTTGCAGAGTGGGTCAAGGACGTGAGGCTGGAGGAGTGCGACTGGTGTTCTCAACCATAGGTCATCTTAATCCAGCAAGAACTTTCAGGCTAAGGTTTTTTCTCCTGGTGTGTGTTGAATGTATTTGTTTAACTGTGTTTTCCTTTGGCTTTGCGGACTGGTTGGGCTTCCTGGGTGTTTGCTAGCACTGGAAATAAGCAGGTAATGGAAAGAGCCCGAGGGCTGATGGGGCTACAGGCAGCGCTGCAGCAAGCGCTGTGTTTCTGCAGTGGTAACGGCACTGAATCTTCTGTGCTGACTGGTCTTCCTGGGTAAGTCAGCGCAGCAAAGGCATCCTGGTGCAGAGCAGGTTGTGGGGCGTGGCTGCCGGTCTTTTAGGGCTTAATCTTGCAGTCTTGTGACCAAATTGACCTTCCATTGAGAGTTTTGCCAAAAAAGCTAACAAAATGCTGGCTTCTTGAGTGAAACACGCCCACTGGAGGTATTTGTTTAGGTGTGAATCCACCCTTTTTTTAAATGAAAGCCTGTTTTGTAAATATTTCATTTGCAGTTATCCAGCATGCAGGGAGTTGCATTTTGTGAATATACTTTGTGAACCTTCAGCTAGAGGCAGGAAAGCCCAACCTATGCCTCTGTAGCTGTATGTATGTTGGCATGGAATTGCTGAGGGAAAACAAAATGGGATGCTGGGATCAGTCACGTAATCAAATCAAAGTTCCCACAGTGCTGCAGTCACTCCAAGAGGGAAATGTGACTGCTGTTGGTTCTGGGTGATGTATTTCTGTTTGAATCTCCTCCATCTATTAGCAGAGGTTTCCTGCCGTGCCTGTGGTTCAGGTCAGCTGATCTTCCGTTGGTGCGCTCTTCTGCTGAGGTGGGGTACGTTCTGCCTTGTCAGCTGAAGCCTCCAGCCAAAAGCCCCTGTGGCCTCAGAGGTGGTGTGTGCCTCCATTCTGTGGGAGAGGAGAGGACCCTCCCAGGCAACTGAGCAAGTCCCATCCCTGGTGTTGTGGGACTCTCTTTGCAGCAGGGTCCCCTTCATGTCCTGCTCCAGCCTTGTCTCGCCTGGGTACCTGATCTAGGGGGAATATGCCTTGAGCCTGTTGAGGGAGGACTCCTAAGAGACGGGTCTCTGGGTGGTACCTGGGACATCTCTCCTCCCTTACCTGGTGCTGTGTCACAGCCTGGGGTAGCTCTGGGGCAGGATTTCCGAGTTCACAAGTTCCCACTTCCAGAGCTGCCTGGGGAGATGGTAAGTTACCCACCCATGAGCCATGGGATCGTTCTTAGCTTCTCCCAGGCAGGATTCACACCAGCTAACTCTTGCCTGCTTTCCTGCTACATAGATTTTTCAGGTTCTGCGTAGCCTGTGACTTTTTTCTCCTTATTTTGGAACTACTCAAATCTCCCCTCCTTTTTCCATCCTGACTACCCATTTTCAGTGGCAATCACCTTTCCTTGGTGTCACAGAGACTGTTGTCCTTTGCTCTGTTGAGATTTTCTCTAAACTCTTGTCTGATTTTAATATTGTTTTATGTTTCATCATCTTGGTCCATTAGCTGTTGTGACTGTTTTACCAGTGGTGTTTCGCGGATGATGTCAGAAATGTCACTTGCCTTGTCCACAATACTTTAAAAGACGTCAGACACAGTTCTTCTCATCTGAGTAATTTCTAAGGAGGCCAAAAGACTGTGTTAGCTAACAGGATTAACTTGTGCAAAATAGAGGCCTCAGAATTTGTTGAAGTTTCCTCTCTTCAAGATGTGGGTGACTGGCCAAGAGAATCAAGAATGTCTCAGTGTGATTTGTCAGATGACACCTGGGAGCTTGTTAAAAAAAAAAAAAAATACAAGAAACTCCTGAATTGGGAACTTGGGAAGATGTGACTCAGATCCAGTTGTGGTGTAGACATTTCCATGTTCCTCCAGGCAGACTGTGGATACCAAGCAGACGATACAGTCGACCAAAAATGCAAATCTCCACCTGTCTACTAAGTCTTTAAAGAAGCTCTGCCACTGTGGGAATTAGCCTGGTGTCCAAAATCTATCCGAAGTTTGTCAGCTGGGTTAGCTCAGAGGGAAATGTCGACCGCATGCACTGATCTGGCCTGGGGAGGGGAGCAGTAGAGCCGCTGGCAGGCACCCACGTGGGCACAGCTGTAGATGACAGAAGCGTAGCGCGGACGTGAGGACCGTAGCAGTCTGTCGTGTAGCCTCAGCAATGCCTAAAGCTGTTCATAAAACCGGGCTGTGCCCTTGAGCTGAACTCCAGTGATTTTTCTTCTTCCTTTGCTTTTTCAGATGGGTATGCATTTTCTCAAGAAGAACACGGTGTTGTCTCCCAGTCACAAGTTGTTCGATCCTACGACACAACGAAAAGGAGAACAGAAATAGAATAATGGTTCTTTGCCTGGTGGGTGGTGGGAATAATGGGATTTGGATCAATGCATCCACTCTTAACACATTCTTGAATAGAATTGGCGGCAGCAGCCAAAACACCAGAGAACTCATTTCTGTGGCCTTAGCCAACACGTTTCTGTATTCCCCCTGCAAACCCTGAGCAGCCCATAACTGTGGGGGGAGATCATTGTTCGAATTCAGTCGCAAAGCTCTGCCTAAAGTTTTGTTTATGTTGTTATGAAGCATTTGACTGTGCTATGTGAGGTGTGAAATTAAAACCAATGTTTTACCACTGTTTAAAGCATCAGCATAAGGTTGTTCTGGGAGAAAAGCAGAAAATTTATGTTCCATGAGAAATCAGCCTTTGCTTAATTGGAACGGGGTGCTGAGATTTCCTGTTTTGTTACATACAGACCAAGAGCACACGGCTGCATGCAGACCTTATTCCCTCTAACGTTCACTGGTTACTAGATTTGACTGAAATTTTTAACAGACAATTTGGCATAACATTTTTGGTTGCAATGGAAACACAATCTGTAGCTAAAACTGCTTATTGGCCTTCTCGTGACAGAATACACGATAGCGATGAATTACGTAGAATACTTCTTGCCCTCATACAGGATTTATTAGGGCTCTATCTTAGCTTTCTGAAAACCAATTAATAGCTTACTCACAAAGCCAGGATGTGAAAGTTGGAGAGCTTGTCAGGGCAGCCGTGCGGAGCCTATGGCATTCTGCACAAAAGTGAACTCCAAGAGGTAACTGCAGGCTGTAGGTGGATGTGCACTTCAGATTTAGCCTGGGATGTTCCTCCATTACCCCCTTCTCATGTTAACAACAGAACAAAACACTGAGAAGGGAGAGGCGCAAGCGTTTCACATCCTTAGAAAGAGGATGCCACGCACGCACAGGAGCCTCCTAGTGTGATCCTGAAGAGGCAATCCTCTCTGACCCGGCAGGACAGGCTGGCAGGGGCAAGCTCGGGAAGGTTTCCGCCACAGCACGAGTGGGTGCGCGCAGACAGAGCCGCTCATTGTGGGGAGCAGACCTGCTGGTGGTTTAGGCAGCCAGAGTGGGCCCTGCTCTAGATGGGACCCGTCACCAGGCTGCCCTGCAGGGAGTGCTGCCTTCCCCGACTCACTCTGTGAGTGGGACAAGCGTGCTGCTGCATACATTGGGATTATGGAAAAAGAGAGAAAACTGGGGCATAAGTTAAAGCTGAAAGAGCTCTTAGAAAGCTGACGCTGTCCTCCAGACAAGTTCTGTTAATTTTAGTCGCCAAGCCACGTTTCTGAATAGCATAAAGTAAATACTGCTGTGTTTTAGCCAGGTTTTGTGGTTAATGTATACACTACATCTGTGCATTTAAGAAGTTGGCACTGTTTTTTGCCCTATTGACCATCATCCAGAACTTTTGTTGATTTAAATATATCCGAAAGCAATTTGAATATGAATATTTATGCTTAGCAAAGGGAAAGAAAAAAAGAAAAAAAAACAGCCTGGCCCACTGGCTTCGTCTTGCTGCCAGGCTGTAAGTAAATGCCGGCACTCGAGGGTGACAGTCCAGTTCCCAGTGCCACCTCAGGGGCCCCTTCCACGTTAAACAGAAAACTTTGCTCCTGCAGCGCCAGGTGGGATTGCTCTTGGATTAGGTTGATGGCACAGAGGGAAAAGTCATCACCACCTTTCTGCAGTGCTAATGAGACAATTATGCAATACGGGAAAATTGCAAATAATTTTGCCATAGGCATGAATGTCAAGGGGCCAAGTGTATGTGTGTGTGTATTTTTCTGGGAGATTACTTTGTTTAAAGGCAGGAATTCTAGGGGAGAGAATAAATAAAGGGAGGTTAAACCTGATCCCAGGAGCTCTTAAATCTTAATCCTGATCTAGCCTGTTAAACAGTTTCTTTTATTTAGAAACAAAATCTATTTAGGAAATATGTGGTGTCCTCGAAACTGCTAACTGCTTCTTCCTTTTGTAACACCACAAGTAAAATTAACTTCCCACTGAGACAGAGTGAGATCAGCTCAGTCTTTGTACTCTAAGCCACACACTAAACATTGGTATGTAAACAATTTGGAGGCTTTTCATGAGGGTAGGGAAGAAAACTTTTAAAAACCTCTGAATAATGGAGAAGGACAAACAAATGTGTTGAGCAGAGAATAGAAAGTATCTGGGAGTCTCTTCCGTTCTTAACTTAGCGCAACGAAAGTTTTACAGAGCATAATGAGAGATGCTGGGGAGGAGCAGCTGTCATCTGGTGTGATTTATTTTATTAGTGCAGACTATGGGCTGTATCATCCCGACCTCTCTGTAAATTGAGGTCACAGTGTGTCACAAACACAAACCCTCCCTAGAGTGAGCGAAGGCTTGGGCTGAAGTGCGTGTGCTGGATGTCAGCCTGATGGAAATTACACATGGGGTTTGCCACACGGCCGTACAGGACGTGGCACTGGGGCTAGCGGGTCAGGCTCTATCATCGCTGTAAGGCCTTCATCTCTATCTGAGTTAATCCTGTGGAGCCCACCCAGGTCAAGACCTGGCATTCTTCTTGTTCTTTGGAGTCATTACAGGAATTAAGCGATTGTCATACGCTGTAGCCTGGCTGTTGGAGTTGTGAACAATGCTGAGGTGTATTCCGGTGCTGTGTTAGCAGGACAGAAGGGCAGCTGTTCTGAATCAACAGGATTCCTCCTTCATTAGCACAAATGCATGTAGCAGTAACAGCGACCTTTGAAAGCACTCTCTGAAGTGTTACCAAGCAGACAGGGTATCGGAGCAGAAGGACTGGGAGGTTTCTGCTCGACTGTCCAGGTTTAGCTACCTGGGATTGATCAGAAAAGAGTTTCTTTGGCATCTCTCTGCACTGACCACAGTGGTGGGTTTTTTTTTTTGTTTGTTTGTTTGTTTTTTTTTTTTTTTTTTTGTTGTTGGTTTTTTTTTTTCAGTTCGGGAAGAAGTGATGATTTTCCTGAATTAGATCTGGATCTGGTTGCTCCTTTTTGTAACACCGTAGTCGTTACTTGCACAGAAGCTACCATTCCTTCAGCGATCGCCCCATTACAAATTAGCGGCAGGGAGCAGGAGCCCGAGCTGAGCACTGCTGAGAAGCCTGTTGGCATTTCCTTCTCCTTGACAGGGCTGCAGGTCTTGCTGTAGGGAGCTGGCATGGGAAGTCAGTAATAACTTGTCAAGGAGCAGTGGCGAATAACCAGTAAAAGTCTCTGAGTCAAACTAAGCTGCTGATGTATCTAAAGTTGTGTGTGGAGTTAACATGAGTGGTGTGGGCTGTAAATTAAGATAACAGCCAAGCCTCGCTAATCTGCACGTCACGAGACCACACGCTTCTTGGTGCACGCCAGAAGTGTGCAGGCTCTGCCTGCCTCAGCCAGCGGCTCGCAGCAGATGCTGCAGGGAGGTCTCCTGTTTCTAAGCTTACATTATTTCTGCAGCATGGGCTGGAGTGTGTTTGCTGGGAGACAGTCAGTGCTGATAAATAAGGAAGAGCTCAGGTGGACCAGAACACGTGAAATCGGGGACTGTGACATGGTCAGTGGTGCACTGGGTGCAGGCTGGCCCTCGGTGGGCAACCCTGAGGCCCTCGGGGAGGCACCCGGTTCCCGTGCTGACCCTGTCCTGCAGGCTTCTTTTGTCCTTTTGGGCTAACACACCAGATCTATGGTTTTGTGTGGCCTCCAGTCATCAGTGCAGTGGTGCCCGATTTACATTCTCCCATGGTTTTGTAAATAATGGCCTGATTTCATTTTTAAATGCTGCGGAGGCTGTGCTTCTGTTATGCCTCACAGCTCAGGTTTGAAGTGGAGCAGCCCTTGAGCAGGTGTTCGCCCCCAGCAGGCTCTTTGGGTTTGTGGGATTTATCCCTGGTTTTAAGGCACGAGGATGTTTTACCTTAGTTTTGGATCACCCCACAGTATCACAGCCCTAAACGTCACTCAGTTTGCAGGGTGAGATCTGGGTCTGTTGCTGACCCTAGCAAAACGCAGTGATGACATGAAATACTGCAAGAGGTCTTTCCAGCTGTGAGGGGCTATTGGAGAATTTGGCTGGCCGTGCTGTATCTGGTGAATCTGGGCAGCATTTTTATCTGAAACGTGGCACTGGCCGTGTGTGTTGCTCAGTCTCCGAACCACTGGCCTCAGACGGCCTAGAAATCTTCCTGCCCTTCCAGGACTGACCACTGCCAGGGGCCGTGCTGCTCCCTGAGAAGCCAGACCCCTGGCAGTGCAGGGTCCCCTGGACACAGCTCCGGGGCTGTAACCGGGTGCTGAATGTTGAATTCACATCCAAGCATTATCCCAAACCGTGGGCTGTAATTGTCGCTGTGGATGTAATTGTCGCAGAGGTGTGGAGGAGACAAAGGCTCAACGGGTTGTGAAGCTGATGACGTGCGCACAGCCCAGCAGCAGCGGGGTGGAACAAGCTGCTCCAGGAGCACAGCCCCTGCTCCTTGGGAAGCGGCCTCCTGGTGCTGGGCCTTCGCCTTGCCCCTGGGTTTTCAGCAGGGTGGCTCCTAGAGTTTTGTTCTCACCGGTGCTGAGCCTTCTGCCCTGACTGCAAGCAGCCCCTGTCAGAATTCAGTTCAGCACGCTTCTACCCACTTTACGTAGCAAACATGAACGGCTCGGTGCTTTGTGTGGTGAAACCACGCGCATTGAGTGGCTTTGTAGTGCCGTCCTTCCGTGGGGTGGGGACAGGTCCTCTCAGCTGGATTACACACTTAACATAGCCCGCTTCCCGTTCTGGCTTTACCACTGTCTTGTAACCTTGCTCATCCTGTCAGATGTAGGAGGGAGAGCTCAGATCCTCTTACCTGATAGCGCCCAAGAGAGCCGTCACTACACGTAAGCACCAGTGACCGGAGCCATGTGTCTGGAGGAGGCCGCAGGCCATGTCGGTGCAACAGGTGACGAAAAAGCAAGCCACATGGGTGCACAGAATAACTCCTTCCATACCTTCACCTAGCAGCAAGATTAATGGAGGCTTTGAGGGCTTTGAGCCTCGTTTGCAAATGAAAACCAGAAAGTGCCCTGTGCTGCCTGGCCACAGAAGCACATCCCAAAGGTGATCTCTTCTTGGTGACATGCAGACAACCTGGCCGGCGTCATCTGGCCTGGAACGTGCTGCCGGACAGGCTGTCGGGGGGGTGTGGGAGCAGGCGGCGAAGTGGCTGGGCAGGGACTGCTGCTACTTCTGGGGGAGAGAGGAGAGATTCCTCTGCCATCCCCAAAGAGCCGTGGTAAAGCTTCCTCCTCTGGGTCCTTCCCATGGCTCTGGGCAGGCAGGGAGCAGGCTGCAGTGCTCTCATCTCCTGAAGCTGAGCTCTCCCTGGCGCCGAGCTGGGTCCTGAGCTTGGGGAAGGGGAACACGATGCTGCCAGAAGCGTCTGCTCCAGCGGGTTGGTTTGTGGGACAGGTCACGGGGTTGTTTGCTGGCTGTTGTTTGCCTCAGGGACGCACAGGGAGAGAGCACTGGGATGCTTTTGGTCCTCCAAGGAGCAGTTTTCTTGTGAAGGTTGCAGGATGTCTTGGTGGTGGTGCTGGGCTGGTTCCTGTCCCCCAGGCTTGTGGAAGGGGTGCGTTACTCTGGGAACCTGGGCCTTTTTGTTTGAAGGCTGGGCGTTGTTTCATATGAATTTAGGGCCTACTCATCTGTGCTGTGGACAGAATATAGAAATCTTCCCAAACCTTGAAATCTGGTGGGTTCCTCCCTCAGCATCTCTATAGATACTGAGGAGAAATGGAAGTGGACAGAGGACAAATTCTGCGTGGGCAAGCCCCCAGCTCTGGGCAGTCACGCAGAAGCCTGACAATGAAGAAAAGCCGAAATATTGCCAGTGGCACTGTGCGTAACGGCAAGGTCAGCACCCCTCTCACTGCAGAGTGATGAAGCCGAGGGAGGGAAAGCCAACATTAACAGAAAGCTGTGATTGTTCTGCGTTCTGACCACCTTACTGGGTGGCTTCCCTGAGAAGATGTTCCAGATGTTGTCTTGGCATAAATTAATCCTCTTCCAAACATCTGCAGGGTTTCTTAGAAAGCATGGCGTTGTGTATGCTCTGCTTCGCCCTTCTGGCTGGTACTTGGGTTCAGGAAGCGAGTGCAAGCACTTGCTGTGCTTACCTTCAGCAGCACGTAGGCTGGAAAGCTGCCCCCAGGTGGGCTCCCGGCTCCCTTTGAGAAGGGCTGGGGCTGATACCGAGCGGTGAGACGGCCGAGCCCTGTGGGACTGCGTGTGCTGGGAGTCTCAGTGGGAAAACCTCCCCCTGCCCCAGAGCACGGCCATCGTTCCGGGAGGTCAAATGTTCAGTTTGAGTGGCAGGATCCGTAACGGCATCTTTTTCATCGGCTAGCCGAGTCATGTGCCCACTTGTCTGTCATATCTGTGCTCGAATTGCTTAAATATTGTTACAGATGGGGAGGTTTTAATCTGGATATGCAGAGCGGAGTAATGCTGTGGGGGAATGCTTAATTGGCTCCCAGCAGAGCAGCGGGAGCCGGGCTGGGGTGTGGGTTTTCCTCCAGAAGTGTTACCATTTTCACGTTCTATTAATGTCCTCTGGTAGTTTCAGCGCAGCATCGCATTACAGTGGGGTTTGTTTCCCTCCCAGACTGAATACAAATGAAGGTCGTTTACTCGTATTTTTAGAAGGTTTGGAAAACTTAGCAAATTTGTAGCTTTGAACAGCATTGTTGACTGTTGTATGTCTGCACAAAAATATTTCCAATAAACCTTTTATTAAAGCAATTCAACAGACCAAAGCTTGTTTGTTTTATCCCCCCCACAAGTTTTGCAGCAAGAGTTCACCATTAAACGTGTTGGAGATTTCACCTGCAAAGCTGTGGGAGTTGGTCTGGGTTTTCCTTGCCTTCTGGATGTGCTTTGAAGGCGACACCTCCGTCAGTGCCAAGGATGAGACCTGGGCTCCTCGCAGTGGGACATGAATCGAGCCCAGATACAAGGCTGGTGTCCTGGTAAGAGCAGCGCTGGCAGGCTCACAGCATGTGCCTGGTTTCTGAATAGTGTCTGGAGGGAGAGAGCCATCTTTTCGTGTCACCTAGGTGGGCAGGCATCTCTCCTACAGCTGATACGTGTAATCTCACCAAGGATTCACTAAAATAATCCTTGGAGATCTTTTTTCACATCTGAATTACACAGATGCAGCTGAGAACAATGAAGCCCTGGACTCTCCTTAGCTCCCTTCTCACAGCTGAATTTGCAGGAGGATTTTTAACACGGGGCCTGCACACTCCTGGGGTTGTGGGGGAGGATGTGGTGATGCAGCAGCCTGAAGATGCAGAGACGTGAGCAGTGTCCTTCCCCAAAACATCCCGAGGGCAGCGGCAGGCTCTTCCTGCTGAGGAACATCACACCCAGCCCTGCCAGTGGTGCTCAGCTCCCCGCTCGGAGGAGCACCTCCTGTGCTCACTTGCCTCAAGCATGACCCACAGCACAGGCTCTCCTGTCCCCAGCAGCTCCGTACCCACAGGCTCCGGGAGACGCGCAGAGATCCTCTCCGCTGCGGTGTGTTCTTCCCACTTAGCAAACACCTTTCAGGGCGAGCTGTGAGCGCCGCGCGCTGAGCTCGGTGGCTGTGAGAGCTGGGGCTTGGCCAGCCCCAGGCACCAGCACCCGCCCTGAGCAGAGCCCACCGGCATGCCCCGCGCCAGCAGTGGCACCCAGGTGGTGGCAGCATGGTAACAATTGGCCCTAGTAGAATTCTGGTGACCTGAGGGAGTGCAAGATCCCCATAGAAAGTAAAGGTGCATGAGCCTTAACAAAAAGATCTCTTTGTCCAGATATTATTAGATATTGGTGTTAAATAGATTTTAGCAGGAACAAAATGCGTATTTATATGTAGTCTGGCTAAAACTTTTCCTCTTTAGGGTGCTATAACTCGATGAATGTTTTTTTCCTTACAGATTGTCGCGTTGCCGACAGAGCCATTTTTAAGAGCCTAGCGAGGCTTGTTTCAAGCAACAAATTACTTCTGGATTTTTAAAATTTGGAAACAAAGAGAGGTTGTAAGCCAAATTTCCCCTCTACCCTTTACAAGACACTGTTTGAGTGCACTTCAGAACGCTTTTATCCCAGAAGCCAGCCCTGGTACCTGCTTTTCCTTTGCAAAGAAATGAGAAGCCTGAGATGGGCTCCTTGCGTGTGTGTCCCCGTGTGCTGTGAGATGCTCCCTGCAGCCGTGGGAGCTGCGCCGAGAGCAGGGACTCCTCACGCATCTGGGTGAGGAACTACGCCAAAGTGAAATTGGTGATAAACTTGAAAAAAGCTTTATTTGGTTGGCTGTGGGAGTAGGTGATGCTTAGCCCACGGCTCCCTGCGCTGACATCTCTCCTGCAGTATGCTAAAAGTGAAATAACTCTCAGACTTGTTAAATACAATGAATTGCTTCTTAAACCCCTTATTAGATGTGTGAGCTGAAAAATCACCTCTGAGGCCTTGCGCCCAGCAGCCTGACAGCAAGCGCCCGGTGCTCACGTCCCGCAGCCAGACATTTACAGGAGCAGCTGCTGGGGCCGTTGTCGGCGTCCTTGGTGCCTCATACCAGACCGAAACAGAATCAAAGGCTCTAAACCCTCAGATTAATGCTCGAGTCTGAAATGGGAGCATTAAAAAAGAAAAGTGTAACGGAGAAAGGGCCAGTTGAGGAATGTTAAGCGAGAAGATTTCAGAAACATAATCCCTTTGTGTGAGCTTGCTCCGGCAGCACCCAGCCACCGAGCGCTGCCCGTCCTCAGCCTTCCCCAGCGGCAGCCCTGAGCCCCTCAACTCCCCCAGCGTTAGCAGAGCAGCAAATCCCGAGAAACCTGGCAGGAGGACGGGGCTTCCTGCTGCTCCTCCTCAGCAGAAACGTGGGGCTGCAGAGAAGTGAGGCATGGCAGTGACACTGAAAGCAAGAGTAGGTCCTTGGGTGCACAGGGTGAGGAGGGGGCCGCGGGGCAGGCTGGGGGTGGGGAAGGCAAGGCCCTGCTGGTGAGATCTGCTGGTGGGGCCTGCTGCGCTGGCAGCGCGCAGATGGGGTGTGGGGAGCTGGGTGGTGGATCCAGTCCGTGGTGGGGTGCTGGTGGAAGACACAGTCCTGACCCCCTGCTGCACTTGCTGTGGTGTTGGGTGCTGTCCCACTGGTGTCCCGTTCTTGGAGCAGTGCATGGCCAAGCTTGCTGGGGTACGCAGGCACATGAGTGAGGTCTTTGAGTGATGATGCCCTGCCCTGAAGCTTTCAGGACACCAAATCCTGCAGTGGCAGCCACGGCGCTCGCTCACCTTGTGTGTGACGATGCCTGGTGGTGAACCCTCGGTGCAGCTGTCACAGCCAAACGAACAAGGCTCGTCTGTTGGCCTTGGCAGATGCTGTGGAGCTGGTGGTTACCAGCACCCGGTCCCTGAGGGAAATGAGACTGGGAGAAAAGAGTTGGGTCGGGATGCACTGGGTTTATTGCAGTGCTGGTCTGGCTCCTTCCTTCCCTGCACTACATTGGAGAGAACTGTCTCCAAGCACATTAATGCAGGATTTCTCCCTGGAAAAAGAATTCCTGTCTTCCTACGGTCAGCTCCTTTCAATGCAAGCCTGGAATCAGAGCTTGAATGTACCTATATTGTGAACATAAATTCAGTTAAGCCCTGGTTAATTATGAGTCTTCGCATTTCCCTGCGCAGAGCAGGACGCAGTTCTGTCTTTAAACCAGGAGCCTGGTTCTGACCATACACCAGGCCACAGCCGTGGCTTTTCGTTTGCACTGCAGGAAACTGAGAATCGCTTCTTCCCCACCATGGGACACTCGCAGCAAGGTGGAGATTGTCTGGTGCGTGTCGTCACCAGGGCTCTACTCTCGGGAGCAAATACTGAGGGAGCCAGCAGCTGCATCAGCCAGTACTTACCTTCAGGGTGCACGACACGAGGGATCCTCACCTGAGAGGAGGGACGTCCCGCACGGGGCCAGACCCTTCCCCGGGGCACGCAGGCATGGCTCCATTGATCTCTGTGGCCCTCCTGGATTTGGCTTTGGGCCCTGAGGTATCAAACGCTTTGCAGCCCGTCCTTGTGAGTATCTTGGAAGGGAGAGACGTCGTTTTGCTTCACCATTCTGTTAGTACAGTGCTGTGACTGGGTGTTTCCTTGCCCTGGTTTAACAGGATTGATCCAAAGTGGTGCCTGTTTTCAGGTTAACCTGCACACTAGTCAAGGCCATGCCCTGATGTGCTCCAGCATTACACAAGGCAGGCTTGATGGAAAGCAACTAATTATTATTATTTTTTTTTTTTTTTTTTAATGAATAATCATTTTTCAGCTTGATGTGTCATTGTTGTTTTCAGTTTTGCTGGAGGTTTTCTGAAGGACCGATAACAGCAATTAAGGATTTGCTAATCTGGAAGTGAAGGCTTATCATGTTCAGGAGAAAGGATGCTATTTCCACTCTTTGTTGAATGCCTGAATTATGCTTTTGCTGTTATAAGCCTACTAAGTGGGTGCAAGGAGCCTGCAGTAGCATACAGGATTTTGTCTTCAAAGTTCAAGGTAATTTTTCCTTCAGATTTCCTCGCGTACTGCTGACAAGGCACAGAGGAAAAGGAAAGCACATCTCAACGAGCGGCAGGTACCCACCAGGTACAGACCATGGTTGTTGGCAACAGTACCCAGCTGGGAACAGAAACAACCACCCAAACTGAGAGCTAGTAAGAAAAAGTAAATGAACTAGTTTAAATGTGCTGACACTTCAAATCTGGGGGCAGAAATAAGCCCTCTGAATGCTGTGACCATGTTACACCCCAGAGAGTGTTCTCTCCCCTCGCCTAGTGAAGATTAGGGAGTGACAGGATCCTCAGCCCCTGCACCCTGAGCAAGGTTTCTGCCATGCATTTGCAAAGAGTTTGCCTTCCTGCCTCGCTATTTGGAAAACTGGGGAGGCATCACGTTTGGCGGTAAATGGGCTCATCTCCTAACGAAGCCGTGCCTCTGCTCATTAACTGCCCCAGGTGCCTCCACCCACCGCTGCCTGCGTGCGGGATGCAGCGCGCTGTGGTCGCAGGGAAATGTTGCAAACCCCTCTGAGGACAGGGAGTAATACAAAGGGACCTACAGAGAAGCAAGAAATATGAGCAGGAAACAATAAAATGAGATTCAGCTTGGAAAAATACAAGGGAAGGCACGCAGGGAATAATATTTAGTAACAACTTCGGTGGGAGGAAAAGAACGGGAGAGCAGAAATTCTGGAGGGAAAGGAGAGCTCTGTCAAGGTCAAAAGAGAGCAGCAAATGAGACGTTTTGGGAGGAAGGTGCTGAGGTTAATGTGCTGATCTGGGACTTAAAATCTGGCTTGCTCTCCCGTGGCATCAAGGCCCACGTTTGAGCCCAGGACACTAATTGCACCGAGCTCCACGTCAGTACACGGGGAAACGCCTGGCAGCGGCTGTGTGGGGGCCCTCAGATGCAGGGCTAGCAGGAGTGGGGAGGCCATTTCCCTATGGAGCACAGGGCAGACATCCCAAAGTGCTGCTCCACGTTGTGCTGGGTGTTGGCGGCGCTGGCTTTGTGCTGGCTCCTTGGGTGGACCAGCAGCTCCGGGTGCCACAGGCCTGCTGCCGCCCTCCAGCACCCACGGAGCAGAGGCCCGCAAGGGTGGAGGAGGTTTTGAGGGGCTTTAGGTGCTTATTTAGTTGTTTTTCACAGGCTGGATGGTTGCCTTTGTGCATGGCAGTGGGCTTGGGCACGCTGAGCTTGGGGCCGGCTTTGTCTGGGTGAAGGATGTCTGCTGTCAGCCAAGTGAGTGGCACTGTGGCCTGCATGCGTTTTGCTCCCCACTGCTCAGACTCCTTACTGGCATGACAAACTCCCGACCAGAGAAAAGAGCCTGAAGTCGGTAGCAATGTATTCAAAAAACAGGCACTGAACACAAACTCCATACGCTTTAAACTGCAAGTAAGTGAGAACATAAATTTAAGAGGTGTAAACAGCAGGACAAAAAAGGAGGAATTGTTGAGGGCAGGCTGGGAAGACGAAGCTGAGTAATGGGATGAAATTGAGCAAGGCAAACATGCATGCAGCCGGTCAGGGAGGGCTTCCTGAGCCGTGAGTCACTGAGCACAGAGCTCCAAGTAAGAAATAAAAAAAAAAAAAAAAAAAAAAAAAAAGGAAGGACAGAGTCTTCTATGTAGCAAATGCTTGTTTTTTTGGCAGTGCCTAATAGTCACTATGCTCCTGTCCTCATTCAGGAGACCGCATGGCCGCCATGCTCCGCCTGCCAGGCCTACCTTTTCCCAGCTGTTTTTTTTTCCTATTTGGGGCACAGCCATGCCACAAGCCCCCGTTTCCTACTCCTGGCCTCTCCCCAGTCCAGCCTCCACCGCTCGGCCTCGCAGCCACTGCCAGCGCCAGGAACGCCCCACGGCCTCGTCTGGAGGTTGGTGAGCCTGGGCTGCGCCTTGCTGGCACAATGGGGCTGTGTTTCCCCTGCGAGACCGTGTTCTGTGTTGGTGTGGAAAAATCCCTGCTTAGAAGGATGTAGCTGTGAATTATGAGTACGAATGCTGCTGCTGTCCCTGTGGGGGGCCTCCAAGGCATGAGGGGGTCCCTGGCTGCCCTAGTGCTTGGACATCTCCCTGCTGACCTGTCCCCAGACAGAGTCCCCCCAGGTCACTGATTCAGCTCCACTGAGCACAGGGACCGTGGTGCCCAGTGCCAGGCCCAGAGGCCACGGGCACGGCCTGGCACACAGGAGGCTCCCCCTGAGCACCAGGAGCACTGCTGTGCTGTGCGGGTGGCGGAGCCCAGGCACAGGCTGCCCAGAGGCTGTGGGGTCTCCTCCCTGGGGATCTTCCAAAGCCGCCTGGACATGGGCCTGGGCACACTGCTCTGGGTGTCCCTGCTGGAGCAGGGTCTGGGTCAGATGGAGCTAGAGGTCCCTTCCAAACTCACCCATTCTGTGATTCCATGAACCAGGCAGGCACACAGAGCAGGCACAGGAGCATGGGTACTCATGAAACAGACAAGCTTTCCCTGAAGGCCAAAGCAAACCCAAAATCATGAACACATTTGTGTTACCGCATTCCCCGCTGGCCCATTATCCTCCCTGTAGCACCACTGCTCCTCTCCACACCAACACTGAGAGCTCCCCACCAGGCAGAGGTGACCACTGAGAACCCAAACCCCAACAGGACAGCGCTGCCTGGGGGTGCTCCTACTGTCACCACCATGGCCCTGGCTCCGGGGGAACAGAGTCCTCTGGGGAACAGCTTCCCATCCCTGTGGGCAGTGGCTGGCGGTGCTACAGCTCCTTAAAAACATCCCAAAACCCAGACTTTGCTTTTGCTGCGCTGGTCAGACGCACTCTTGTAGACAGAGGCAAGTGAGGCATTAACCGAACAAAAAAATGACTGTAACAAAGCAAACAAAAGGAAAAGTCACACCATAAAGTATTTATTAAGAAACAAAGGAGGCTTTTTTCTTCATTTGTAAGAAACACTTTAAATCAAGTGTCCTTTCAGAAATTTAAAAGTTATATCAAATGTTAACATTGGTTTTACATTATTATACATGACATAAAAAAAAACAGCACATCTCACAGACTTCCTTTTATTACAACTCAGGTTTCTTTTCCTTCAGCTGTAAATTATTTTCTACAGACTTAAATTTAACTTATTTTCTTTTTTAAACAAGTAAACAATGTACAAAGAGTCACCTGAATGCCACGGGTCGGAGCACGTGTCTCTGGCAGGGGACACACGAGGACACCCAACCACTCGTGGCCAAGCACCACCGGCTCCCCACGAGGCCGCCGGCCCCAGCACAGCGCAGGATGGAGCCCGGGTTCTGTGGAGGTCCCAAGGCTGAAGGGGGAGATCTCGGCCAACAACAGCAGAGCTGCTGCCAGTTGCCAACTCGTGTTCCTCAGTGGTCACAAAGGTTTCTCCCTTCTGCGGACCGACTGCGTGCGTGCGGCATGTTTACAGGCAAACCATCCGTTTGGCAACGCTTCCGGCCTCTGGGCAGTGTTAGGAGAGACATACAAAAATAGCAGTGTCACAGTTATTGCTACGTACTGATACAGTATCGGACGAGAAACCTTCTGCCAGTTCTGGTTTGCTTACAGGGATTGCCTGCTTTGGGTCTTGTCCTTCTTACAGGGTTGCAGCATTTATTCTGAAGAACAAAGGGACCAAAATGCAGAGACAAGAACAGCCCTAAAGACTGCTTCGCTTGTTCGAGCACACCTGCAGTGACATGTGACAATTAGCACCATCTGATTATTCCCCAGGTGTTGTTGCCTGGCCAAATTCAGGAGGGATTTTCCCCAAGTAACAGCAATTGCACAGCCCCAGCTGTGAAGCTCCCCCTGCATGGTGACACCAGGCTGCGCGCACAGGCAGCCTTTAGGACATGCACAGGTCTTTTTCCTTATCACCCCCACAGGTTTTTAAACGCAGTCAGGCCTTTCCACTCCCCAGTATAAAGAATAAAAGCTAACGGGGCGGATTCCCAAGCTCCGCGAGCCCCCGCAGCTCGGTGCTGCTGCTGGAATGCTCGGCAGAACCAGGACGCCGGAGCAGGCTGGTGCAGGAAGGATGGCCATGGTGCCGGGGTGGGCTCCATCGCCAACCCACACGAGGTCGGTGTTCCACGGGGTCGAGGCTGAGCGAGGTGTGTTGGAAGCCGCAGCACGACCCTGCTCCGCAAAGGTCGCTTCACCTCCGAAGGTGGTGGCTGCACCAAAGGCTGTGCTGGTGGCAGAAGGAGCAGGCACCTCGAGCCCCGCTTTTAGTAGGAAGTCCACAGAGAAAAACAGAGTTCGTGCAAACCAGTACCAGTTCCTGATCTCAAGGCAAAAGCAAACCAAGAAGGGTTTCAAGTGCGCTGGAGTAAGCGCTAAGCAATTGGTCCGTGCCCAATTCCTACATAAAGACCAGGGAGAAGGGGAGCTGTTCTCTGCAAGACTGAGCACCGCGTGGCAGCGTACCCCAAAAAGCCACAGGAGCTGGAACCAAGCACACGACGACTGCCCTGCTCAGGTCTGGCTGTGATTGTCTGTGAAGCAATGGGAAATGTCACTAGGGACAGGACGAGGAGAGGAGAAGGGTTTCTTGAGCACTGCGCTCTTGCTCAGTGTAACAAAACGCTTCCTAGGAATTAATGAGGCAAATACTTCTGACCACGTCACACCTTGAAGGGCACTTAATGGCTCCGGCATTTATCTAGCAAGCACAGTGATCTGAAATGCACACACATTTCCAGCGTAGTCCTTCGCCACTGTAAATCATGCACTGGAATGAAAGCGTATCTGGAAATGTTAATTCAGCGGTATCATCCTACAGTTTCTGGCAACGGACCCCGATGAAAATAAATGGTTTATAAACACTGTCTGACATGCATGAGCCTTTCCACATTATTTACAAGCGCTGTTCTGGGAGCCGCATTCCAAGGCAGCATTTCTCCTCTGCTCAGTTCAGAAATCAAACGCGCACCGGGGCAGGCAACTACACGGTGACAGCCGGATACATCTTCTGCTCGCCGCCAGCGTGCGGGTACGGTGACTGGATCTGCCGGTAGCCGCCCTGCAGGCCGTCCAGGAAGGGGGGCACGGGGGCAAGAGGCACCGCCTCGTGTGGGACGGCGTAGCCCACGTAGGGTGGGTGCAGGAACTGGCCCTGGTGCGGCACGATCTGGGTGGCCTGCTGGCAGTTGAGCACCGAGAAGTTGGTGGGCATGTTGACGTAGACATTGTTCATGGTGCCCTCGGGCAAGCAGCAGTTGGTCTGCGAGCGGGTCGGGGGGGCGCGGGGCCCCGAGTTGGCACTGGAGCTGGAGCTGGCGGCGGTGCTGGACTGGCGGGAGGAGGAGGCACGCGACCCGCCGGCACTGGCAATCATGGGGATGGTCTCCATCAAGCGGGCACCGGTGGGCGCGCGGCTCTGCTGGGGCTCCTGCTTGGGCCGCAGGCAGCGGCAGCAGCAGGCGGCCACCAGCGAGCCCAGGATGATGAAGGCGACGAAGACGGAGCCGACGATGAGGAACGGCACGTAGATGGGCACTGCAACGGCAAGGAGAAGGTGGCACTGGGGCGTGCTGCGGGATGGCCCCTCTGTCCTACAGCCTGCCTGCCTCAGGCTATGGGCCGGCGATAGATGCTGACATGGGGCCGCCAAAGGCAGGGCCAGGGCTCCCAGAGCCTTTGGGAGTGACCGCAGCGAGAAGGGCCCGTGGCTCACTCCCCCTGTTGGCCTGCTCTGTACCAGCGATTCTGCCTGAAGTGTGTTTCCAACTAGAAAAACCCAGCAAGAGAGCAGAGCACCCGGTCTGAGCACTGCCACAAGGAAATGTTTTGAGGCCAGGAGTTGTGTTTGGGATGGCGGGATGTCAGAGCCCAGCGCTGCATGGCATCCTGCCACACCAGGTCCCTCTGTGACTGCAGCCCTGAGAGCAGACCCACGGACAGCCATCGGCCACCTCATGCTTCAGCCCTGGGTCTGGGCAGAAACCACAGGATGTTTGGGCTTCGCCACTTGCGTGGAACAGCGTGGCTCCTTGTGAGGGGCAGGGACATGGGGTGGCAGGGCTGGGAGCCTGACAAGGCGGTGGCACACGCGGTCCTGTGAGGGACCTGGGCCCCATGCTCCCACGTAAAAGGCTGTTTCCTCTGCCAGAGAGATACACCTGTGCAGGTATACCCAGGAGCAACAGGGGGCCAGAGCCTCCCTTCAACACTCTCCAATGCTCTGGAAGAGCCTGGGCTTCACCACCACCACCTGCCCAGCTCCTCCTGAGCAGCCCTAACAAAGCTGCTGCTAGCAGCACAGCACGCGCGGGGTCAGGGATGGGGCCGCCCTTCTGCAGGCTCCGCTTAAGGAGCGGGAGAACGCCTCGTGCAGGGGCTGCCAGGGGATGACACTGAGAGCAGTGCACCTCCTCACACAGCTGCACGCATGGAGCGAGCCAGGAACCCAAAGACCGCACTTCTTACCCCAGTTCTCCTACAGTTCTGACACCTAAACAAAAGGCCTGCAAGAAGTTGTGTCTGCTCCCGGAGCAGCTCCCTGCAGGTGCACACGCTTGCTGTGGAGCACAGCGCGCGAGTTTCCTGAGAGCGAACCTGTCCTCGTTAATAACATCACTTCGGGCTACGTGCCGCACGCTGGATAGCAGCGCGCAGAGCCACCGAGGCACTTCTGAAATGGCAGAGAAAGACTTGAGCTTATCCCTGACACATCCTGTAAAAACCCGTCTGCAGCTAGGGTGTGGGGTCTTGAGGAGTGCACACAGCGCGGGGAGCAGCCTGGAGCCCCTCGGAGGCGCCGCGCCGCGTTTCCCCCTGCACGGCTTGTTCCGTTCTCCCTTCCCTTTAGAACCGGGGTGCAGCTGGGGCACCAAGAGCTGCGGCAGAGCCCGCAGCTCGCTCGGGACTTGGGCAGCGGCGTCCTCCCCCGCTCAGAGAGGCAGGGTCGGACACCGCAGCAGCAGCACCGGGGGAACAAAAGCAGCGCCCGGGTACTTTGACAGCAGCAGCACGGCTCGGCCGCCCCCAGCGCACCCGCGCC
>VXAV01011598.1:224736-236229 GCA_013399715.1 Alectura lathami
GCCCCGGGGCCCCTCGGCCCCGCCGGGAGCGGCACCTGCGCGCCTGGGTGCGGGGAGCGGCCCCCAGAAGCAGCGGGAGCGGGTGCTAGGAGGGCACGCTGCGTCGGCGCTCCCCGACCTCCAGAAGTGAATTTGGAAGCAAGTCTGAGATTCCCTCGAGTGCTGAAGTATCGAGGAGATTTTCCCCCTTCTCCTTAGAAGTTCCGTCGGGATGCTGTGGCAGCACCTGGCCCCCTGAAACGCCCGAATTCACAGAGAGGATCATCATCTTTAAGCCCGTTTTGGACTTCAGTGTTCATAAAACGAAAAACCGCTTTTGTACATGGCAAACACAGAGGTGCTGTGCTCGGCCCCAGCCCCCGTGCAGAAGCTGGGCCATGTGCTGCCTCGACTCATCTCTCAGAGAGAATTTTGCTTTTGTAAAGCTTAGAACATGCAGCACCTCACAAGGTGCTTGAGAATGGATTTCGCAATACACTGACTTAGCAAAGACTTTTTTCTAGCTGTGTTTCCAAGTTGATCAGGTAATACCTGTATTATTTAACATGTAAAGCGCAGTGAAAATACCCGAGGATGGCACCCAGCCATCGCTGCTCTGCCACTCTGCGGGCAGCAGCGCCACAGCGCTCACGCCCCACCCGCCTCGAGCCGCAGGCAGCGTGCAGGGCCTGAAGGCTAACACCACCTCCGTGCTACAGCGGGTAAGGACAATCACACACCAAGCCTCCATTATCTGCTTCAACTCTTTTTTTTTTTTTTTTTTTTTTTTTTAAATTTTAGATGGGTGAAGNCCCCAAAACTCCTCCAAATTCTACCACTACCTGCCACCTTCCAGCGGCCTTTGGCTCAGCTCAGGTGATGGCAGCAGGGCCAGCGCCACGTTTTACCTCACAACGCGCTGGGCTGGCAGCGGCTCCCGACGCAGCGGGGATGAAACCTGAGGGCAGCCGACGCAGGCTCTGTCTCTCTTGCTCTTTGAAGATGTTTTATTTCATTCTTAGCAGCCTCCTCAACACCAAGCGGACGTCACCCGCTCTGGTGCTGGTGCAGTGAACTGCTTTCCGCCGAACGCTCACCAGCAGAGCCCTCTTCCTGGCAACGTGACAGAACCACGCCGCATCCCAAAGCCGTGCTGTGGGCACAGGGGTTCCTTCAGCCGTCGCACGCCCGTGTTTCCAAGTCACGAACCACCGCCCCGCAGCCAGAGCCCTGCCCCGCGCCGGGCGGTGCCGTGCTGCCCCCGTGTGCGGCCGGCGGGAAGGGGCGGGCTGCGGGCCCGCAGCCGGCAGGGCCTCGCCGCCGGGCCATCGCTGGGCGAGGGGAGCTACAAGACAGCAGGGGCTCGGTTACACAGACCGAGTTTTTGCACGGGCTGACAGCGATAGGACAAAGGGGAACGGCTGTAAACTAAAAGGAGGGAGGTTTAGGTTAGGTATTAGGAGGAAATTCTTTACTCAGAGGGCGGTGAGGCCCTGGCACAGGCTGCCCAGAGCAGCTGCGGGTGCCCCATCCCTGGGGGTGGATGGGCCCTGGGCAGCCTGATCGGGGTGGGGGTGGAAGTGGGTGGGCTTTGAGGCCCCTTCCAAGTGAAACCAGTCTATGGTTCTATGATTTAGCAGGGCTTCCTTCTCTCCCTGCCTGGGGATTAGCTGTCTTACGCCAGCACAGCTACACCCATGGCAGGTATTAAATGCGCTCAGCACAGTTAGAAACCCCGAACTGCTGCTCTGATTGTGGTATTACTTGAATGAGCTAGACGTTTTTATTTTTTATTCCTGCTTAGGGAACATATTTAATATCTACATTTTAAAATACACATGTATTCGTAACAGAAAGGCTTTCTTTTACTGGCTCTCATTTCCTGGGAAATAATTAGAACAAGATGATTCAAGGAAAAGCTCACCAAGAGTCAGGGGCTGTAAGGAACAGCCTGGGCTGTGGTGACACCAAGCTGCTGAGGCCAGGCTGGGACCTCCAGCGGCACCAGGCAGGTCGCTGGGCAGTGACAGCCGCCATCACGTGGCTGCCTGAGATGAGGGAGCTGGGGCTGAGGCAGCATGGTGCCTGGGATCCCCAAGTGCTTGGGGACATCTCCCCAGCTCACCAGGGCAATGTCACTAACCACGGAGGCGGCCGCTCCTCAGGAACGTCCTGGGTTCAGCACTCCCCTCCCTGAAGCCCTGGTTCATCGACCCCTGGGGCTCCCATGTACTGTGGGCACAGCCGCTGCTGTTACGGGATGGAAGCTGTGCACAGAGCTGGTGAGCATGGCGTAGGACTGAAAGAGGTGCTGCATCCCAACAGAATTATTTCTGCTACACCCAACCACTCCAGCCACTCGCAAAACTTGAATTACCCACACCCCGACAAAAAGAGGGGAAGAATTTCTTCTTACCGACTACATCAACCTTTCCACAGCCTGCCCTCCAGTGACCCCAGGCAAATTACTTCAATCAAAAAAGGAAAAACCCAGAAGTACAGGAACTTTCCATATTCACACTCTGCTTTATGCTGAGAACAGAAAATACGAACATTTTATCAAATGCAAGTAGAGAAAATAGTTTCAAAATTGATTTCTACTGTGTCTCACCTCACAAAGCCACAGTGCAGGGCAGCAGGCACAGTAACACAGGTGGAGCCCTGGCCGTGGCCTGCAGTGAGATTCGTGAGTACTAGACAAGAAAAAAGTGCTTGTCCTTTTGGTGTGGCTCCATGGGACATACTACAGCTTCATTTGCAGTTTGGGGTTTTATATAGAGCTTATTAGTGCAAATGAGCAGAAAATTAAAAACACATAAAAGAAGATTTTATAGATTAGGACATTTTAGCATAATGCTTACAAAACAAGTTAAGAAAACTGTATCTGCTTGCACCATTGCTATTTTGCTTGGCATCAAAAGTAGAGGTGAAACCCAACTTACCTTATAGATTATTTAACCTTGCAGTGAGGGTTTGGATCCCCTCCTCCCATTCTCAGAGCTGACTTTCAAAGACACATCCACCATTCTGCAGCAGTGCATGTTTTTTAATGTTTCTATTTCTGTTGCTGCTGAAATTCTAGCACCATGCATCTGCCTGAGGCCAGGATCTTACCCAGCCCCTCCTTTTGCCCCAGTGCTTCTCAGCAGCTCCAAAGCTGCCCCAACACACTTTCAACAGTGTGCAATCACCACGACACAGCAACAAGTAACAGAAATGAAGCATGCGGAGAGGTGATGGAGGTGACACTGAATGGAAAGCGGCAAATTGCTCAGAAAAGCATTTCTAGCTAAATATTGTTACAAATAAATGGACAATTGCATTAGATGCCACACCTTCAGTACAGCAATTCTTGCCCTGTGCAGGACAATCTGGCGAGGTGCCCCAGCCTCCCTGTCACCCCACCTCACTTCTGCACAGCTGGGACACAAGCAGGACATTGCTATTAGCACTGTGAGAACAACATTACCATGCCTGAAACCAACATAAATAATGTTAAAAGCCCTCCATCTTTACCCTCAGAGCAGACTTAGAGCAGAGCTCAGCATCAGCTTCACCTTGCTGCCACTGAAGCGTGCGGGAGTTCTGCCCTCGTGATTTGCACCACGTGAGCTCAGCCAGGGGACAGGGCTGGCTCCTGCTCTGGCTGCTGGAGGCACGCAGGCACCCGCCTGCTGGCACTGGCAGAGCTGTCCCTGCGCTTGGAGCAGCAAGCTGTGAGGATGGGGTTAACAATGGTGATGCCAGCAGCAGGGAACTCCTGTAGGCAGCCGTCAATTCCCTCAGAGAGCAGCAAAAGGAAGAGGTTAAAATGTTCTCCTGTTTGAAAGGGATACAATGCACGTTGCTAAGATGCATTTACATGGCAATAAAGCTAGCACATTCCTTCTGGAGTAAGGACGCTGTCATCTCTACCTGGACAGAACAGCAGAAGCGTTTGTGCCCACAGGTTGGTTTCCTTTGTATGTATGCTGATAAAAAATAAATAAAGGTGGTCCGGACAGGCGAGAAATGCTGCCAATTTTACTGTTAGCACACCCCAGTGCCCAATCAAAACCCTATCATCCCAGCGTGCTTTTCTGACAACCCAGAAGCACACCCTGTTGCCACAACACGCCACATCGAACACACAGAGCAAAAGGCCCTGCTGCCCAGGGGGCAGACACCAGCCTCTAATCAGAACAGGATTTTGGAGACAATTATGGTACGATCTATGATGGTGCTGTCCTTGCGCTGTCCGAGTACACGCCGCACAGTGACACCTGCATTGAAGAGAAAAAAAATGGGAAATCATCAGTTTGAGAGCTCTTTTGAACAAACCAGAAAAGCATCTTTTGCCTGTTCAGCTATCGACCCGGTTAGGACAGGTGTACGCATCCCAGGTTTTCCATGCAAGTGTTCAGCAGACTGACCTGATATCCTAGGAGGGGCAGATACATACCCAAAGGAAAGTAAAATCAACCCAAAAGCTCTTCTACAGTTTTGCAGAAGCTTCTGAACTTATGAATAAGATGTTTAGAGTAAGCTAGAATTGCCTTACTTCTATAAAAGGTTAAGGAAGCAAAGAGCAAGCTTTCTTTGGAAGAAACAAAGCCAAAGCAACACATACTCACCTCTTCGCTGCAGTGCTCACAGCTGCAGCAATGGGCCATGGAGATTAAATTCCTGGGGCTGAGTAAAAAAGCTTTAAGTAACAAACCTCGCAGCACTGCAGCCACGTGAGTCACAAGGACTGTTCAAGTACTGGTGAAGATTAACAAAATCCCATTGCCTTAGAACAAGGTGCAAGAAAATGTTTAAATGACCTGGAAACAAAATGTGACATTGCACAACTGTGCCTGCAAGGGCTTTGTAGGGGAATGTAAAAGTGGTCGTCTCCTGCCACCTGGTGAAAGCAGCACTCTCTTACAGCTGTTGCAATCCTGATGGGAAACCCTTGGTGTTCTTTTATCCCCCACCTAGAAAACTCAACTGCCGCAGTCATTTACTTCTACCTACTGCTAAACGCAACATCCAACCACTGTGCTGCCTCACAACAGCTGCAGGCAGCACACAGCCCGCTGCCCTCCCCGAGCCCCGTCGGGGATGTCCACCAGTTGTGCGGACCCACTGCTGCGATGCACGGGACCAGCAGTGGCTGCAGGTACTTGCCACGTGCTCAAAAGGCAGTGGAGAGGGAAGATGGGGACAGCAGACAGCACAAGCCCAGTAGTTAAAACTGCAAAATTTAATGCTGGAAATTCTTGTTTATTGCTAGTGTTTTCCTTATAAACGCAAATAAGTTTCTGGAAAACAAATTTATTGTGCATAATGGATTTGCATCCTACAGCACAGACATTTTCCTGCAGTTACTCCTAACTTCTCACTAAAACCCTGCGTCCTCTGCTGAAACATCCCAGGCGCTAGAAGCAACAACAGAAAAGCTGACATAACAGGCTCCAGATTTCTTCTACTATTAACAGCAGTAGAGGACTGGAAGGGGGGGGGGGGAGGAACTGATGTCAAAGAGGAAAGACAGCTGCTAAGCCTAAGGTTAAAAAGACAGCAGGTGGAAGGGGTATGCCAGGATTTGGATTTCCGAGTCCCATGGTGAGGAAGGTGCAAGGACTCTCCAGCTCTCAACCATTTCAACCTCCTCCCTCCCCACCAGGAAAGCAGGTGTGTGTGCTAGGCCAGCCGACGTGCCAGGAGCACAGGCAAACATGAGTGTGCAGGTTCTGAGATGCTGGACTGGTGTGGTGGTTTAACCCACCATAGCTCCCAATCTTTTTTTTAAAAAAGAAAGAAAAGTTCACAAAGTGAGCAGGAGACATACCTGTCATACCTCTTGTTACACATACTGCAGTGAGAATTACAAAAAAAGGCCTTCTATTAAGAGGCCACAAATAAGTTTACAGCACATTTGTACAAGGTCTTAAGGCATAAAGACAGTCACACCCCACATGCATCCCACTTCCATCTTCCTCTGACGCCTATTGTTCATTCTTTAACGAGCAAGTAATCCAGACTTGATTTAATTTGTGGTGTTTAAATACAGGTCAGCTTCTTAACATACAGAAAACCACGCTGTATCTCCAGGGTGTTTGCATTCTGCACATTAATTGCATTGCACAGCTTTACATTGAAAAAAATATTTGAAACAATGCATGCAATGCTGAACCATGAAAATCATGGCTAAACTCAACAACCACATCACAGCACGACCCAGGTTTACATGGCCCAGGGTTAGAGATTCTAGAGAAACCCACAACACATTCCTCCCCCGACCCTCCCTTCCAATCCAGAGATCGAGGTCCTAACTTCAGCATGAAGCATTTTATTCTGTGTAAGTGCTAGGAAAACACAATTCTACCTTCTGGCTGACTATGGTTTTATTTGTCCTAAGGCAGAGGAAGACAAAAGGAAATGATCTTTCAATAGGCAAATACATATTACAAGGATCAGAGCATCTGTTTTATTGTTTGCACAATGGTAAGTTGCACATGTGGACAAACAGTACACACTTTGAATTAGTTTCACAAATTAATACATTACAAGGAAGTCCAGTGGCTTAACATTCTTAAAACAATAACAAGGGAACAAAAACATTATGATTTTGACTGCAGCCCAATTTAAGTTTAAAAAAAAAGTTGAAATCAAAATCAATTTTAAGCTTTTAGTTTTCCCAGACAAAAAAAGCGTTATATCCCAAGGGACTGCGCACAAAGATGCGACAACATACAAGTGTACAAAAGTGAAGAGCTCTGTGCTCAGTTCCTCTCAATTTTACCAGATCAAGAGATAAACAGAACATTTGTCCAAAAGCGAACTGCAGACATCACTTCCAAAACATACAAAATGGTAAGAACACTCCAACAATTGAAAGCAAATAACTTGCTTGGTACTAGAAAAAAAAGCCTTATGCGCTGTAACTGCTTTAGTAAAAAAAAAAAAAGTGCTTCTATGAAATGATTGTGAATATTGATTTGATGCATGTTATATACAAACCTTTCCTACAAAGAGCAACACAACTCCAAAGCTCCACGTTCCTTCTTCAAACTCCATCTTTGCTTGCAAAGATTCAGCTCATCTGTTATTTCTCTTGTGTAAGGCAGTAGCCCCTTAAGATGTTTTCCAGCTATTTCTAGCGCACACCAAGTTGGAAATGCAGCACAAGCAGCTATGATGTAACATGCAAGATTCATACTCTACTGCTGCAATAGCTTAACCTTCAAATTACATCATTTTCCTCAACTCTTTAGCAGCAACACTGTGCTACACCTCGTATCGAAAGCAGATATGCACCCGCTTGTAAGGCTGTGCTAGCAGCACAGACTGGAAGAATCTAGTGAATCAACTCTGTTTTGTAACAGTTAGTTCAGATCTTCACTACAATTGTATAACCTATCCCCTCCAGCTGCAGGGAAAACCTCATCCAGGCTGACACCTCTCTGCCTGCAAACAGACCCTGTGGAATCCTGAGCTTTCAGCTGAAACCCTGCGGCATCCTGCTGTGCAGCTCAGGAGAAAACCCAAACAAACAGTTTGGGAGCGTTACCTGTCAAATGCCTGTGCCAAAGTCTCGGTTTCTACCTGTTTATCAGCCAGCGTCAAGGAAAAGTAAGAAGTTCAAAAAACACATCTACTGAACACCGGATATCAAAACTCAAGAAATAGTAAACGTTGTACTTCAGCTGGTCTTAAGCAAGACAACACAGCAAGGATGGCACCGCCCGGGACCCACGGTTTGAAATTCATAGGAGCATCAAGACGTGGAACCAACAGCACAACATGGAGAAACAGAACACACAAAGAAAAGGAGACCTGGCTGTGGGGAAGGGTTTGCACAGCTGTCTTTATTTTATACATATATATATACACATACATACACACAGATGTGTGCACTGTACTGTATATATTTACATCCATATACACAACACCCTGAAGTAGATTTAAAGGCCATATCCAGGAACAGAAGATATGAACTCTAGTATTTGTACTAGAATATATTTATCTGTACAAAAAACAAATATGCATATATTCATATGGTATAAAGCTTATTAACAAAAAATATTCTGCTACTAACATTAGTTTAAATAGATGGTTTTACAAGATTCTTTAATAATGCAGTATAGAACATTTCTAAAACTAGGGCCAAAAATAAAAATACATAAAACAGGTTTCTATTCACAAGAAAATAGCTGTTCAATATGATTCATTTTGTGTTTCAGACTAGGGAAAAGTAGCAAATTTTTTTTATTTTTGTTTTTTATAAATCTCATAGGATGCAATTTAATCAATGCATCAATCTAGAAAAATAGATTTCTCAGATGAACAAAGTTGATTCACTTCCACTTCCCTAAAGGAGTGCCTATCTTTTCCCTCGCTTGTTCCCAGCTGGAGGTTTCTTCAGCTGAAGAAGTTGCCCTCCTGTCCCAAAGCCTGCAGATGCAGGGTTAGACACCCCGAATGTCAAGCCAGCTGATGCTGTGATGCCAGGATTGCTGAAGTTAAACCCCGATGTGGTCGAGCTGCCAAAGCCTTATGAGGGAGGGAAAAAAATTTTAAAATGTAAGTTACATCAGGATTGCAAATTTGTTCTCCGTGGAGCTGTGAGCACCAACTACTTTTGTTCCCCTTATTTGCAATATTTTACCCCAACATGGATCTACAACAGTCTGCCATATTGCTAACACATTTGGACCTGCTATGTCAGCTGCGATACTACAGCACTAACACAGTCTGCCTCAGCGACTGTCAACAACTGCACCTTCGGTCACAACAGTCTATTCCCAACACCACGACACATCAAAGCAGCACTCAAGACTCCCACTGCAACAGCACCGTAACTGCAGTACCACAAACAACTCTCTCCTGAAACTCCCTGTGTATTTAGATGTGTAATGTGTTCACAGCAGGGTGGGAGGGAGGGCAGAAGTACAAGGAAACCACGAGCTGCTCACTTCACCCACAGCCAGTTAACAGAGCTCCCAGCCTCGTGCCCTATTGACTAGGCTCTCCCTGCCTTCATAATGGAAGTGGCACAGACCCCACATTAAATAATCTTTGCCAAACTTCTGGTTAATAGGAAACAGAAGTTTGTAACTCGTTCTCTCAAGAAACCAAATCAGGTAACCACACAAAATAACAAGTATGACATGAGCAAGTTTAAGTAGTTTTATACCAGTTGCACACGTAAATGATTAAAATACTAAGGCAAACAAAACTGATTCACAAACAAAAGGAAGTTTGTTCTTAATAAGCATCACTCAATTCCCTCGGTCCTCAGGCAGACAGTGAAAGCAATCATTTGTTCACATCACCACCATCATCAACTAATTGTCTTCAATGCCCAGAGATAAAACCCCAACCGGTTGTCTCATCAGAACCCCAAAGCTGCTCACACGAGCCTTATGTCTTCCATTCTCTCACTTAGCTCTTGATCTAATGCTTTGGTAACATTTCAGGAGATAAGGTGGAATTCCCCCTCCTGTAATTTCTTGATCACACAGCCACACTATGATGAAAACATCTTTAATAACCTAAGCTGTTTTTTGTAAGATAGGTTTTTGCTTCAATTATACAGCTGAGACAGCACAGTATTGGTTTCTGTAGAAAACATCATGCACACAAGTCACAGGGAAACTCTATTTGATCCGCAGTGCCAGGAGTTCAACAGGCAAGGGTGAAGTGCACGTGCACTACCTCCACGTCACTGTGCTCCTAGATGCAGGGGTTGTTTTGAAGAACGCACGGGAGGTAACTTGAGCTCTGAGTAACGTTAGAAAGAGGAAGATGCGTAAGCTGCGTGGATGGAGACTGAGAAGTGCTTGTTAATTTAGCTACAACCAGGAAGGTAATAGCTGGTATGTTATAGGTACCATCTAGGACAGCCACAAAGGTGCAGAAAGGCAAAAGGAAAGCTCATCTAAATGGTTTGTCCCACAAGTTCTTTTAAGAAAGCCAAATCCTTACACAGAATATTCAAGCGAAAATCTTTAGGAATAAACTTTCAACAAGACAGACATTCAGTTCCAGAGGAAAGAGTCACACAGCCTTGAAGCATAGCTACAAGATGACCAATAATTTCTTTGTTGAAATTAGTATCACTTACATGTCAACAATTATTTTCAAAAAGTCAATGTGCACCTGCCCTTGGAGGGCACAAACTTAGCATCACCCTTAAGGACCTTAGGGTACACTTTACTCATTGGGCATCTCTGCCTTGTAGTATCAGAGGCTGGAAAAGACCTTCGAGATCAAGCCCAACCATCAGCCTGGCCTACTGAGTTCCATCACACACACTTGAGTGACTCAAATTTCAGGCAAACCCCATTTGGTAAGATAAATAAAAGATACAAACTGTCCTAAGCAGCCTAGGCCAGGATGACAGAATGCTTCCTAGACATTAACTTGGGCAAAACACCAAAGCACTACATCTAGACAAAGCCAGGAACATCCACACATCCCAATTTCCCCCTCAAAAGAAAGATTCAGAAACAGACAGCTAACAAAACAGAATCTCATTTCAGGATCCTGTAAATGTTATTTAAGAAAACAAATTTTAGAAAAGTGTTACTAGCCATAGGCATCATTTAAGCCCATTTATACACACAAGCTGAAGAGCTGATGTGATTCAGAAGCTACGCGGGATTTTGGCCATAAAGGCAAAAGTTAACGTGCTTCAGGATAACCAAACTTTCCACGAAGGTTCCTACTCCATGATTCCAGTATAGATGAGGATTTTAATGAATACTATTTTATAAGCACAAACTGACAGGAATTGCATTTAATCTTCTACGTTCCTGGTTCCCACCTCCTCTAACTCTTGAGACAGCTGAAAACGATTGTAATTGTAACAGGTCCAGCTCACTCACACTGCTGAAAAGAGACTGGGAGCACTGCCACCATGACAGAGCCTGGGCTGAGGAATACAGTGAAGTGACAACTGAACTGCCTCTGCACACCACCAAAATACCCAAAAGCAACCTGCTCTTCACTCTGGTTTGATACCTCATTAGTGGAGGACAGCTGATCCATACAACTAGTTTCCTTACTGAATTTTTAAATGCACTAAAAACTAAGTTACATACTTTGTAATCCAACAGCTTGAAAAAAAAAATCAGTTTTAAGGAAGCCTCCTGGACGTCCAAACATTTTTTTTTTTAAACTTACTCTTAAATACAGGAAGCGGAATTACTGGTACATTTGTCATAGATTTATGCATTCAGTAGCTAAGTAACTGTATGCCCTTGCATTCCAGTAGTAACTGCATTTCTGGGCCTCAGACTGCATCTGATCCAATCTGATGCATCTCTTCTCCCCCTGTTTAGGTAGACACCATTGCATGAAAAACAACGCTCACCTGATACTGCCTATGTGAGAGCTTTACTAAAACTAAATCTTCTTTGAAAACAGGTATTTAGCAAGTAGCTACTTTAATAGGTACAAACAAGTGATGTTAAACATATTTGTTTCATTGGCTTTTTTTTTTTTTTTTTTTTTAATAGTGTGTGTTATTTTGGTTATTAACCT
>VXAV01011598.1:243417-255624 GCA_013399715.1 Alectura lathami
AAAAAAAAAAGAACAACCAAACCAAACATACTCCAAACCAACAAATGAACCTAATTAAAAAAAAAAAACAAAAAAAAAACAAGAAATGATGTGCTCCTTTGCTCCTTCCACTACAGAGCGTTACAGAATACTGTGAGGTATAAAGTCACCTTACCTCATGCATGTTGGTACAGGGCATATCTGCATTTTTCCACTCCCACCCATTCCACTAAGGGAATATTCATGTAGCCATGCCGTAAGTGGCATCAGGTTACTTATTACCTATTCTCTTGAATCTGGACCAGGAATTGGAAGTTTGAATCCCTTGCCGCAATTCATGGAAACGCAAGGAAAACTTTAAATGAGACATCTCAAGCACATGACTTGCACACGATCCCACAGTGACCATGGAGAGTATCAAAAAACCAGGAGACAAGGAGAAAGATGAAGAGAAAATGGATTGTTTTGGCAACAGTGGGCTGCACGAGCCACACTTCTAGCTGTACTAAAAAAAAAAAAAACCCTTGTGTGACATCACATTATTCATAATGTTTCCTGTTTAAAAACAGTTTTGTTGATGTCACTTCAACAGAGCTTCCATGGATTAAGTCAGCAGCAAAACCAAGCAGACCAAAGACTACAACAGAAATCTAGAATAGAAATACTTCATAACCTCATTTTCTGTTGTGTTCAAATTATTTAGGCATACTTTTCTTTTAAACTTATCTCCTTGCTGTTCATAATGGCTAGGGCTGGAAGCACATTTTAGTTTCCTTCTGTGGAGAGGGCAAGGACAGCCTAATAACTTATCAGACTCCTAGGGTGGCTGCTGAGTAGGTCTCTTACCAAAATCATCCCAAATATGGCCACTGTTAAGACGAGGGAAAAGGTGCTGATTTGCCTTCCAGTACAAAGAGGTTTGTATTTTAGAATGCAGTTAACTGAGCTTTTTAGAACTTGCTGACACATTCACATTCCAGTACAAACAGAGGGCTGTTCTGCTAAATGATTAAATACCAACTCAATTCTCTCTATTCAGGAATCCCTCCCTGAGAAGTGTTGGTTGGTTCGCTAACATCAATTAAGGTGCAGTAAGTGGCTTCCTTTGCCATACATATTTATTTTTTTTTTTTACTAGCAGCGGATCAGGTATTTCCCCTGCTTTGGTTTTCCTCTTACACATACATGCAATACACAGAACCACCAATCCACTGTATTTTCTCTACAAATATTCACGGCAACAGAACAGCCAGCAAAAACTGCCTTGCCAACATCACCCTGACAAAGGGGCTGGCTATAAAACAAGCCAGGCACCCACCTTCCTGTTCTACAGAGCTTTGATTATCCTTTCTGGTCTACCGTATTTTTCATTTTACCATTCCAAAGTGCTATATGAAAATGCATTATTCATTTTACATAGGAAAAAGGTAAGATGGACTTTAGATATTCTCCCCTTACTGATCCTAAAATAATTTACTACAATCACACAATTCTGGAAGGAGGCTATGCTAAATGTAATCAGAGATGTTACCGAAGAGTGAAGACTCACATTCCAAGTGGGTAAATTAGAACAATACAGTAAATACCACTAATACAAGTAAATTCACAAGATTAAGTATCTGTTGTATAATTATTGCTAAGTCTACCCTGCTGTTTTCTATTGGCTATGTATCAGTAACTTTACTCATCACAACGTTTAGATTTTTAGCCTAACACAAAGGAAGACTGCATAGAAAATGTTACACGAATTTACTACTGTTGTAACGCTAATAATCTATAACTTGAATGCACTCAGACCTGTAGCAGGCTGTTGCTGCTGAGTAAGTGTTGCAGCCATCGCAACGGCTGCTGCGTTTGGTATGTTGCTGAAGGGGGTGGGTCCCGTGGTAACACGTGGCGCGCTCTGCCACTTCTTCGCTTCCGTCCGTCTTGCCTCAAACACATCCATGGCATCTCCCAGAAAGGTTTTCCTGTAGCCAAGGTATTGGTCTTTGAGCATCTGAAGGGGGTGGGGGAAGCCATTTTAGTTCAGTGGATTTGATATAAAACCGTAACTTGCTAAAAAGAGAAACCAAGTTATAAATACCATTTCCTTAAAGAGACCTGAAAGGATCCAATCAAGTTATAAACTAGACAAAACTGTTTTGCATCAAGTACAGCCAGAGATTTTTCTTCACTTACATGCCGCAAAGTGGTCAAGTGTAATAGACTAACATTCCAAAGGGTATCAAAGCCTTTCAAAGTTGGCGTAAGTCAGCACAATTTGATCATCAGTGCACTAGCTGACCCACAAGGCAAGATGCAGCTCCGTTATTAGCTTATTACGTGACAGAACACCTTTTCTTCAGTGTTAGTCTTCTTGCATTTTTTGCATTTCACCTGTGTTTCTCTGTCCTTTCTTGCATTTCTTTCTTAATACAAAGCCAAAGAAGGTATCAGAATTTAAGGATTCATTCCTGTTTCTGATGTATTTCATCAGCTAGGTAATGCAGCACAAATGTAATAAATCATCCTTGCTTTAGACTACCAAGTAGCCCAGATGTGGTAGAAAGTCTTGAGAGTGAGGAAGAAGGGGAAACACAATACCTGACTTGGCCTGCTCATCTCAAGTCATTTCTGCCTCTGTCACAAATGAGGGAAATATGGCTATCTTAGGTAAGATAAAAGGACTAAATGACTTCATTTACTGAACTGGGAAGAGTGATTTCCTAAGTATTTATGAATATTTATTCAAACCAGAACCAAACCCAGTAGATTCAACTGAGTTTTATGGAAGGCATGCTATTTCCCATGTTCTTGACTAAACACATGCTTGTTTCTGAGGAGCACATTTAATTCCAGAGAAAAAATGACAACTCAGGATTTTAGCCACTGTAAGCCCAAGTCTACCAGAAACAGAAGGAAATGCAGAAAGATTTCTCTCATTATCACATTAGGAGTGCTGCTTCTGGTGACAAAGAACAGTCATAGAATTTTGGTGAGATTTAACACAATGCCAGAGCTGATAGAAATGCCATTGGATATTCTAGAGCAGGTCCTAAGGCTAACCTATGCAGAATGGTTCAATGAAGTTCTCTACCTGCATTGTGCTTGGTCCTGAGTATATCTATATATTCAGCTATCATATAAATACACTTATCAGCTAACCCTGCACAAAGAGCTTCGGGCCACATTTCACCACAACTTCAGACCTTTGAAACAAAGTACACGTGCAAGCCTGAAAGCCTTGCCCAGACAAAGGCATGAGTTGTGGACACGGCTTTGCCTTCAGAAGTCACCTTACAACCAAAGGCAGAGAAAGCAGTTTTGAAACTGCTCTCATTTCCTAGCATCTAACAGTAACTGTTATTCTGCAGTGGGTTCTTTTGTCTCATTTTGAAGCTTTAATTGTAATGTTTTCTTTAGTTCTACCATCTTCCATGATGCCAGCCATCATGCCCATTAGGCTGGACCTCAAACTACCTCCCAAAAGAAAGAAGAATCCTCAGACCAACTCCTTATTTTCAAGCAATAACACACTCCTTAGGCAGAAGTAACCTTAGCTTAATTCAGTAAGAAAGACAAGGTACATTGCTGATGTATGCATACTAACCCAGCTCTTCACATTAAAAGTAGCTGAAATGTGTCGCCACACAGACCACACCGCAAGTTTGGGCTACACTCAGATCTCAGGAGTGAAAAGCCCAGAACACATTCGGGATCCTTTTTGTGTAATTCTGCTGAAGTTATAGAGGAGCTGATGTTTTGGTACCAGATACAGAATATAAGTTAACTAAAAACAGCACAAACACCTGGAAGTGGCTGTAATCCAGTAAACATCCATGCTGACAGAAGCAATGAAATGTAAAGAATCTAGCTCCTACAAGAACCTCAGCATTCTCGAGCTTAAGGAAAAGTACATGTCTGAAACTGTTTACAGAACTAGCACTGCTGTACAGAAAAAAAAATTTGGGAGGAAAAAAACCAGAATTTTTATCTACTTAAAAAGTTACTTAGCAAAACCAAACCCAAATACCTGTACTTTATCTAAGGTGGTTTTTTTGTTGTTTTGGGGTTGATTTTTTTTGTTACTAAGATGAGTTCTGATGGTTATGGACTGTAAAGCACTGACATTTTGTCAGTTTGTCCAGAACTGCAATGAGAAACTTGAGCTGGAGTCCATGGTGGAAAAACCAAGCCTAACTAGGCTCCTCTGATATTCTATTGCATTAGCATTTTTTCCAGTAGGGGTGGCTTTTCATATATATACACACACATGACTTCCCATGAAAACCAGGCTGGAAAAGAAACGAAGCAAGCCAAAATACACTTTTCACCAACATTCTTCATGTGAAAAAAAAATCTTATGTATGAATAAGATTTTTTTTTTCCTCTTTTTGTTTTCTGTTACCTATTTGAGTTAAGAGCACACTTAGATTGTCTTTGCATGCCATCAAGATTTCACTGGGTAAAGAACACAACACACAGGAGCTCAAATATAGAGATTTTGAGAACTGATTAACAATGAAAAAGGAAAAGGAGTTAGATGAAAAACATTTTGTAACTTCAGTGACTGTGCTCAGTTGCCACCATCACTGTAAGTAAACTTTTCAAATTAGACTTCAGCTGAATGAAAGCTACCCTTTCCATCAGAGCACTTCTTAGACAATTGTTAAATGATTTTTAAAAGCAGTAGTTTAACTGAGGAAAATACCTGAAGATATTATTTACCAACAAGTGACTCCTTAGTTCTTTCACTAAATACACAGGAACACAAAGTAACATACCTTTACATTTTCATGTATTGACTGAAGTTGTGCAGCTAAAGCTACAAATGTCTGATAGATTTTCTGCATAGCCATAGACAAATCTGTAAGAGGCATATAAAATATTGGTAAGTGACAATCTTACTTTAAGGAAAAAAAGTTTATACTACAGCAAGAAGCCCACTCTGAACCCATACAGGACAAAGCACAAAAATAATTGCATGAGAAGAAAGTAGTGACTATGAGAGACCCAGAAATTGAGAACAACTAGGTGACAAGATCTGTTTTCCTGCATACAAAACTTATTTTTGAAGCATTATTTCTCAGGGCTTCAAAATTTATTTTGAAAAAGGAAAACAAAAAACAATCAGAAATCCAGCCTCTTTTTTTTTTTTTTAAATATGCTAACTTGTTCTCCACAATTCTGTCATAGAGCAAAGCTAGGAGAATATTGTTGTATTTAATTTGCTTTAATTACACAGGAACTTTTTTATCTCATTGGTCATTACACAGAGTTAAATCAGATTTGTATAGATTTTCCACTCTGCGTTAATGCAGTTAAGTGTTCAGCTGAGATAACTGATTTTGCAGAGAGATAACAGCAGAATAGTAACTTTATTTTAAAAACTTGATTAACAAGCATGACAGGAACTCTTTCCTTCTACTCAGAAGCACATCATAAACTGAGAGAATGACACAACGGGGAGCTTTGTTGCTTACATAAAACCTTTGCTTTAGGATATCCTGCTTCCCACACCGATATGAAAGCGTTCTCAGTGCACCTAAACTAACGTAAAACTTTAGGATTAAAGATGAAATCTCAAATGTTTGGGCAAAAGCTTCTGAAATCCGACGAGTAGTCATCAGGTTCTTAAAGATGAAATGAGTCAGGAACTGATAGGATCTGCCTCTCCATAGTGGGAACTTCTCCATTGTAACTTACATTTCTTTTTGAATAAGAAAAGCTGTGTCTCACATCATCCTGCAGAGATGGGAAGGCAGTGGTATCTGGCAAGACTGCTTTCAGACTCTTTGGAAACATGTGGCCAGTTTACTGACATTGAACACAAGACACTCTGGGTCATAATTTCAGAGTTTTTTCTTGTATGCTAAAGGAAAACTGGCTGAGTATGCCATTTGCTGACTAGATTTGCTGACAGTCTCAGCACACTGGCACAGCAGATTGGTCCTTGCCCACACAAGCAAGAAATCTTTACATTGCAGCAACACTGCTGAAAAACCTAAGGAAAATCCATGAAGGCATCCCTCTCATACTCTGCATAGAAGAAGAAGTCATGTGGAAAGACAGACGATCACCAGGATGCAGTAGTTCTTGTTTTTGACATGCAAGATCCAGAGCCTAAGTACCATCCTATGACAGCAAGATGTTTAGGTCTCATTTTGCCTAAGAAAACCCACATGTACTTGAAACCACTACTTACTGCAGGACCCATACCTAAAATGGCTTTGCCAGAATCATCCATCCAGCTCAAAGGTTTATGGTAGAAAGATCACAGAACATCTTTCCCAGAAAAGCCACCTTCATCCCAGAGCTTGCCATTTTGGCAAGACAGTCCTTAGGAAGGAAAATTACACCCCAGAGTCAAAGCAACTGCATCAGTTCTCATGCTCATGCACAATGGTGAAGGCATTTCAGCATCTTCATAAGCACCTTTGTTGCATGAAGACCTCATCTTAAAATAGCAGGTGGATACAGAAGTCTCAGTAATGGGGATGGAAGAAAGAAGGAAGGAAGGTAGAAACCAAAATCAAAAGGAAACATTTTCTCACTATTACATTAACCTCTAAGAACTCCACACAAAGACAAAAGAAATAATGGTCTGGAACAGACCAAGCAATCTTGAGCGGAGCCAATGAAAGACTGAAGAGTAGGGAGCTTTCTCTGATGTTTATGAGCTCGTTAGGAATGTAAACAAGGAAAATGTAGATGCACAGACAATGCCAGAAAAGAGAGCACAAAACTGGAGTTCAAGTATTTGCAAAGTAATGTCTCAGATGTGCCCTGGCCCTGCTAAGAGCACTGAATTTCCATGCCCAGCTCCTATACAACAGCCCTAGCTAAATGCAGAAAAGACTCACTCTTGTAAAAGAACAAAAAAAAGTCAGACAAAATAAGTATAAAAACTTAACATGCTTCTTCACTTCCTAATTTTCTGACGTTCAGAAGTTGTGATTTCTGCTCCTAGACACCTTCCAGAGTTTCCAAACATCACAAAACAAGCACAGAAATTGCACCTCAGGAACTGGAACCATTTAAAAAAAAAATCTCAAGAGTCTTTATGAGTTAAAGGCTGCAATCCAAATGACACTTAACAGCCACAGAATTTCTGAACACTTGCTTCTGTATATTAAATCAGGGAAAATCAACAGTAATTAAACTTCTCTTTTGTTATTAAGTCTCTGGCAGATACAAGTTTGATTTTTGCATATGAAGCATTTAAATAGAAATATTTACCTTGTGGAGTTATGTGTGAATTGTTTGCTTGAGTAGCAAGATGATTTTCCAGTTCTTCTATTTGTTGCCTATATTGCTGCAGTTGTACTTCAAACTGCTCTACCAAGACTCTGAAGTAGCTAAATGAGTAAAACAGTGAAGTTTAATCATATGATTTCATTAATTTGCCACTAGTCCAAACAAAAACCACCTACATCAGCTGCCAATTTTCATTTTCATTACTTGCAGCAGGTATGTTTTAATGACATTCTTCTCCTGGTAGAGAGAAGAACCGTATGTCTCTTATCTATGGCATAACATAAGCAAAGAAATAAACACCGATTCTGTCAAGCATTTGGTACAACTGTTGAGAAGAAAGAAGTCAACTTATAAAAATGGTCAATAATATAACTTCATAAGTTACAGTAACTCACTCGGCTGGGGCTGTATTTTCATGCTGGAGACCAGGAGGAGTTTTCTGTGTTCTTAATGCTATTTCTGCATTCTTTAGCTCCTAAGTAATGAAAATGAATAAAAAAAAAGGAATAAAATAAGGCTCCAAATGAAGTGTTCAAAAATATAAACAGCTACAATTCTGTAGTTCTTTCATAAATATAGGAAGAAAACATTTTATAAGTCAAAACTATGATGGAATCAGACCAAAAATTCTTCAAAGAATACATTGGCATGAAGTTGAAGAACTGCAAATTCCAAAAGAAGTTTAGACAAGGAACAAACAATGGCAAATCCTGAAAGCATGCTGAGCTCTTAAAGATTATCTAGACTATTGAAGATCATCTAGTCCAACTCTGCTGCCATGGGCAGAGACCACCACAGATAAGGTTTAGTTTCTGCTGTACTTCAGATATCACCTTACATTTATTGAAGGCTAGGGAAAAAGAAGCATGACGGTCAAATGCAAGACAGTAACAAACCTAAAAAAAGAAACAACAAAAAGGATCACCTCGCCCTTAAAAAAGGTTTAATAGTACTGTTTCATTTTCCATGGAAGAGATCTTTCTAAGCATGGTAGTTACAGCAGACATTCAGACTTTCTAATAACTCTATCATTAATCATTTCTCAGTGCCTGGTTCTGTTATTGAGTAAGGCAAGCAGTCTTGACAGGCCAGATGAAAGAAGTGACACAGAACTCAACTTCAAAATCACTTGATTTTAAACTTGAGCTCAAACCGGTTACACGGTTAAGATGCGGACTGGTGAACAGAGCTGTGATTCCTTCATTAAACACTAGACATTGTCACTTTGGTCCCTGAATTTTACTTTTTTTTTTTTTTAAAAAAAGCCGCCATAAGAAAACATACTTGCATCTCCACTGCTCTAGAGTCTAGTGTCTCCAGAGTCCAGACAAGCAAGTCTTCAACTAGCAGCTGAATGTGCAAGCTAAATTGAACTAGAGTGCGTGCACATTCCCTTCTGTTGCCTATGTAACGGTAGGGTGCTTTCCTGAATAAAGGTCCGTTGGTACACTTCTCTGAAAATACTGGCATCACAGATTTCAGTCAGTCTCCCCCAGTAATTTCAAACAGACCAGAAGGGATTCAACTTTTTGCTTAATTTTCAACTGCTTCGGTTTGGACATCATGGAGTCTTCATGTACTAACTTGACTGATACAAAAGAGTATTTATCCTACAGGAAGTTATAATCATGCAAACTCTGCATAACCAAGTTTACACTGTACCTGTGCAGTTTCCACTTTCAGCTTGTCAATATTAAGTGTGTTCCTCTGTAATCCACTGGCAACTACAGAAAGAAGTTGTTTCAAGGCTTTAATGTCTTCCTGTACTTTAAGCATTGCTTTAGATGACATTCTACTGATTTCTTCCTGAACTTGTTTTTGTTCTTTCACAAATTTCCTGGAAAAAGGAAGAAGGGAGCGGTAGGAAAGAAAACATGATACATTGAACTGAAATACTGAAGTGTTTACTTTAGTTGCAGTATTTATATAGTAATGAAGTTAATTTTCCCAAAATCAAGTACTGAACACTACACTATACAGTAATTTTACTATTGTCTCAACTCCTAGCATGCTAATACTGTAAATAGCAAAAAAAAAAACAAAACACCAAAGACTTCAATAGTAATTGCACGAGCATGTTATGCTGACAAACTAAGCCACATATTTATATAAGTCTACATAAAGTGATTGCTATACTGAATTCACAAATACAGTGACATCTGCAGTGTCTGACTATACTACAGCCTGTCTCTTTCCTGTCTGAGTCAAGGCTGTTTTGCAGTCCTCTTGATTCCATGCCAGATCCACAGCACATAGGCACATACAACGGCCTTAATGCTCCCAGGAGGGCTAGATCAGCTTCTAGGAGCATATTTCTTGGCCATGCCCATTTGTGGGAATACAACTGAAAAGTGAAGTGGCACAAGCCAGCCCAAGACTTCAGGTACTGGAATCCCCCACTTGCTCTGACCCCAACGTTCACCTGCCGACAGCCTCCTGGCATGCAGCCTGCACGAGTGCTTCTTCTTGCTGTTGTTACAGAGCGCTAACAGAACACAATACTTCAGCCATGCAACTATCATAAATAAAAAAGCACTACTTACTGTAGATTTTCTACATCTTGACAGATTACTGGAGGTAGATTTTCATCCTTTAGTGCTTTGCTATCTCTACAAGAGACAACGCGTGTTTAGATGGTGCTTCAGTGCTGCCAAGCATTTTTACATGATTACCAAGTACCATGAAAACTTTCCAGTGAGACTGATTACACAATTTTGTACCTGTTGCACATATGCTGCAACTGGGAATGATTTCAATTTAAGCATAGTCAGAGACCATGCCAATACCCAATGCTATGGCGTATTGCACAGGTTTTACAGAAACAACCTTTCAGGCCACGTGACCATTTTATAGCAGAAACCAGATGAGCAGGAGGTTTTTGCATTTGGTGGGAAAACTGCAACATTTGTAATGATGAACCACCAGCACCGCATAACCAATTTTTGCAATATGGGTCATTTACATGTAGGCCTTCTCCAAGGTGAAAGGAGTCAAAAAGCCAGGATATCAGAAAACAGCTGAACTTAACTAAGATATGAACGCAAAGAAAAGCTGAACACTTACTCTGGCCTTGTTCCTGTTTTGTCACCTACAAAATAAAAAATTCAGGTGTTAAATAACTTAGAGGAACTCACAAACAAAACATTAATGCTATTTTCCTGAAGATGAGAGAAAGACAATAGGCTAGCCATAAAAGAAAGAAGGTTTTAATTTATCCTCCTTCACAAAGAAGTTATCTTCTCAAGAACAATGATTGATCAGTTCAGGTGCTAATTTCTTGGCACAAGAAGTAATGGAAAACATCTTGTGTCACTATACAAGTCACTAGAGATGCGTGAGCAACTGCAGCTGCATAACAAATCTGTCCCTGCTATGCAATCTCAAAACACACACACCTGTACTCACAGAACACTGGAGCGCTTCGGACACTGCAACAACAGTCTCCTCTCATATACAAAGGTAGCAAGGGCTTGCCAACTGCAATTCCCTGTTTCCCTAAAAGTTCTGCTGTTGCATGTTGCTCAGGAATAAACAAAGTTTTACAGAACTGAAGATGTCAGAGCTTACCTACCACCTACACCCTCCAAACTAGACATCTGTGTACCTGGATGAGAAGAAGGATCCAAGATGCCAAACGCCCCTCTTGAGTGACAGAAAGGAGCTGAAAGCTTCATACACAGAGACAAGCCATGGCCATTTCTAGTCACAGCCTGGGCAGTAATTGCATCCTGCACCACAGCAGTCTGCTAGGAAGATTGCTCAGACCAAAAAATGGGCTTTGTCTTCTTCAGCTGGATGCCAGTCAAAGCCTGGCTTCCTTTCAGGGCCATCAAGCACAAGACAGCTGTGAAGCTGATGTTAGTGCAACAAAATTCAGGCTGCACAAGCCAGTGCTCCTGCCAGGAGAAGCTGCTTGTTTTAGAACAAACAACTGCTTCAACTGCCTGCAGAGGGTCACGCAGCACCAGAACTCAGAGTCTCATGTCCATTACCTACAGCTTTTGCAAAACAAACAAACAAGAACTCATCAACTCCTCCCCACCTTCCCACCCCAACCCAAGCAAAACCAGCAACCAAAGAGAAGCTGCATAAAAACAGAAAACGATCAGAACTGCTAAAGACCACAATTAGGACTCCTTTCTCAGCTGACAGCCCAGGCAGACAGAAAACAAAGTTTAATTTTTTTTTTTGGGCTGTACATCATCTGAACAATATATATAAAGTGAAAGAGATTTGAAATCATACCATGCTATTTTCTGGGTAAGTACTCTGTTTTTTTGGTAACATACAAGTTAAACTGATGTACAATAGCTTCCTGTAGCTGTATTTAAAGAAATACTAGGCAGCCAGCCCTCACTCAAGAAAAAACATTCAATAACCAATTCCAGAAGACCTATCTGTCCTGGAATTCCTAGGACAGGAATTTTGTAAGCACTTTTTTTTTTTTTCAGTAGCTGCATCTCCATCCTTTTCTTCAAGAAACAAAAGCTGTAAAACCATCACCCTCAAACCTTATCACAGTGCCTCACATAGCTCCACGAGCAATTGAACCATCAAGAAGCAAGCAGCACACAGGCAGGAATATGTCAGGGCTGTTTAAGTCAATACTACACATTACAAGAAACACTCCTAAATTAAACCCTGAATTTTGAAAGGTGAAAACTCAGAAACAGCCCCCTTCAGCATTTCCTGCTGTGTAGCCAAGGGAATCGTTTGCTTAGCTAAGGGATTTCTTTGCCTATCATCCTGACATCAATAGTCCCTCACATCCAGTTCCACTGTAAGGGGAAACAGATGGGTAATCAACTCCTTTGGGATTACACACTCCAAGCTGGGCAAAACAATGCTGAGCATAGTCAGACTGAAGAAGCCTGCAGGTCTCTAGGCCTCATTTTGAGATGCGTGTACATTATGGAAGTGTTGTGCAATCCTAACATCATAGTAATGAAAACCCCGTGAGAGTCTAGGAATTGGAACTTTCCATCACTT
>VXAV01011598.1:267403-301498 GCA_013399715.1 Alectura lathami
GTGGGGGCAGCGGCCGAGGGGAAGGGCTGCGCGGCTGGGGGGGGGGCTGAGCTGGGTTTGGTGCTCGGGATGGGGTGCCGTGCGGCCTTTTCTGGCTTTGGAGGCGAATCGTTTGTGGAAAGAACGCTTCTTTCTTTTCATTTTAAAGGCTGTGGTTTGTGTTGTGAACGTAAGTTATCAGCGGGTCTGCGCTGTGTTAGGCTGGCCAGAAAAAGTGGGCAAGCTGCAGCTGATGTTCTCGAGTCTTCTGTGTTTTTTTTTTTTTTTTTTTTTTTTTTTTTTTTTTNTCTGTGTTTTTTTTTTTTTTTTTTTTTTTAGGTTATTGCTTTCTCTCTTACATAATGAAAGAATAAAGTCCTTCTAACTCTTCTTTTGAATCGTTTATATGTAAAAATAAGGCTTTTTTGGAAGTCTCAGCTTGTACAGAATCACATTTTAACAGTATTTTTCGTATCTTGCTCGTCAGCCCTGACTACAAAGGCTGCTGCCTCTCTCTGTTGTGTCTTGGAAATTGGCAAGCAGGTGGTTCATAACCAGGTAGCCTGACTGTAATCCACGTTCATAGATGTGTGGAGAAAAAGAGTGGTTATATTCCAAGCCCAGTAAATCTATAACCGATATAAAGGAATTGCAGAATCAAAGAACCACAGAATGGCCAGGGTTGGAAAGGACCGCAGAGATCATCTAGTGCCAACCTGGCTTTTAGTTTTGGGGGGTAATGCCTTATATAGACTTTGTATAAAACTTGTAACTGGTTTATTTCTTCTTATGTATACGTACATACGTGTATATGTAAAACTGGAGAGCAGTCTCTAACAAAGCTACTCTGAGTGACAGTTTACTGGATTGAGATTTTGCACCAAATTGGCGGATTGGGAGTAAGGTTTCTTTATCAGCCTACTTACTTAGAAACCTAAAACTCCTTACTTGGAAACTTGATATTGTATTGTTACAGTCAGTAGCTAGTTTCAAAATAAAAATTTGACTAAAAGCAAAATATTTGAATGATCTGAGCAGATCTTTAAGTTTCAAGCCTGAATTTGAGACTGTGAAGGCTGCAGGTCATTGACTTCTTGGCATCCAGACATTGTACTGGTGCATGTGTTTGGGCCCTGCTGGGAAAATCCTTCGTGTAACTATAGCTGGAGACAGAAACAGACACTGCATCCAAAAGTTTTAAGATACAGGACTTCTAATTGTTTTGATGAATATAATTCGCACATGCCAAAAACCTGCTATAAAGTAAGAGGCTTTATGGCTAACCAGTAGTGAAATAAACTTGAAATAACAGTGCAATCTTGCACAAATTAACTGCTGTGCAGGGAAGTTGCCTTCCCTCAGAGAACGTGATGAAATAGACTTTATTCCATCTCTTTTTTTTTTTTTTTTTTCCCTCTGTGTGTGTGGAAAATGTTGAAATTGTCTTTGATCTGTCAGCACAACTGCCTGAAAAAAAGTTTAGCTTTCTGTGAAATTGATCTGTCCAACAGATTTCTTTTGAGCGAGGAAGTGAGGTGGACTTAAAGTTCACAGACAGAAAGTGATTTTTATACTACAGTAATGAAAAATGATGAAGAGTTCATGGTACATCATAAATAGTGGGGGGAAAAATGGATTACAGATGATAATGTTGTGGTTTTGCAGTAAAGTGTCCTTAAAAATATTTAAAGTAACATAGAGTAGAAAAGACTTGATTTTCTTCAGTCAAATCTGTCTGTATATTTGAAGGCAAATCTGTTAGTTAAAATACGGCTGGCATTTCCAGTGGAGGTGGCAGTTTGACTTTGCTGAACCACTAAATCCCAAACATGAGTGTGCAAGGCTGAGACTTAAATGGAGAAGGGGACAGCCCATCTGATTTGAGGGAATAGCATACAAAGTGGTAATAAGTCTTGGAATGATACAGTGTATTTTTTCTGTGTCATTAATTGTTCTAATGTAATTCTTCAGCATCTTTTGTGCAAGACTTCAAAGAGAATTTTAGCTTTCCCTTCTGCTCTAATCCATCTATTATTTTTGAACAATCATTTTTTGCCTTTAATCTGCAACTCCTAACAAACTGTTTGGTTACTCTCTTTCTCAGGAATTGGGTTGTGTTATTGAGGTATCATCATTCTTGCCGTTTAGAAAAAAAATAAATAAATAAATTACTAACTTGTGAGTGCTGGTTACTGCCAGAACATCCCTTCTGCCTTCTTAAATGATCTTTGTCTGCAGATGTGCTAGGACTCTATAACTGTCTTCAATATTTTGTGAACCCATTTTCTTTAGAACTGATGACTGACTTATTTTTCATAACAAAAGATTTGCTGAGCTTTACAATTTAAAAGCAACCATACCCCCAAACAGGTATGTGTGTGTTTAGCTGAGCACACATTAAATCTGGCTTGCATTAGGTTTAACTGTGCACCATCTATGGGGTCTGCCTCCAGCACGCATTTCATCTGCCTGTAAGAAAGGATGTCTAGAAATTGGCTTTTAGAGTTGCTAAGGACTTGTGTGAGAAGAAGCTGGAGCCTGCCCTCAGATAAAACAGCCGTTCTCCAGTTGTTACATGGAGCAGCTGTGCCTGTCTGGGTGCTGTGGGTTTTATTCCTGTGGCACAGCTGGAGCAGTTCCTGTGCACTTGGCCATTCGCTGGGGAGTGCAGTGCAGGTCTGCCCCAAATGATTTCCCCTTCTGGGCTGTGCAGGATTGATTTCAACGTCCTGTATCTGAGCGTGAGTACATTGCTGAGTACAGCATATTTTGATGTATAGATATATGCAACTTCCTTTTTTTTCTCTTTCCCTTTTTTTTTTTTTTTTTTCCTTCTAAATCTAGACTGTTACAGTAGTGCTGACTGATGCTTGCATTTCTTCCATTCTGCTTTGGATGCATTATACTGCTCTTCTGATTTTCAAAAGCAAAATTAGGTCTTGCTAGATAGCAGGATATAACTGAAATGAAAAGGCAAATTTCTAGTGACTTTAATTTACTTCCAGTAAATAAGTAGACTTGTACTTGTGTGAATTGAAAGCTGTCCAACATCAGCACTGTAGACGTGGACTCGGGTCTGGGCGCTGATGTTGCTGGTTGGAAGCTTTTGGGGTTCTGCTGTGAATATCATGGCAGCAGCGTGATGCCTTCAGCAAAAAGGCTGTGAGTGGGCACTAATGAGCAAGTGCTGCCAAGAAGTACAGGAATGCCTAGAGATAAGCCATGCACCACGCTCCTTTCCTGTTGTTGTGCACACAGAGTCACGTAATGGTTGCCTCGAATAAAGCAAACCGGAGCAGTGAAGTTAAGAGCGCCAGATAAAATGTAGGCTAGCTGAACATTGCTGTCCTGTGAAACAGTGCGGATGGAATGCCAGGAGGGGAAATCTGCCCTTGGAAGATTCAGACTTGAATCAGGCACGATGCCTGAATTTCTAGGAGGGTTTTTTTGGTTTTGTTTTGTTTTGTTTTCTGTTTATTAGTATAATGCTTACATTTCATTAGAATTCATTTTAACTGTGAGGCAAGGTCGTTATGATCGAGGTTTTTTTAAGGTTGGGGATGGTATAAACAGCAACAGATTACTAAAATAAAGTCAGGAGAGCACAATTTTTATGGCTATGATGAGGCTGCAAACAGACATTTGGGGAAGAAGAATGTATCTGAGATCAGCTGTTAATTCAGTACTGATTTGTAAATCACAAGGAATTGTCAATGTGTGTGGTTGCTGTACTTCGGGGAGCAGTCTCCAAGTTTAGTAATTCAGGGTTTTTGTTTTTTTTTTTAAATACTTTGGTCTCTTTTGCTGGTAAATAATTACAGTTGTTAACTTTTGCTTTCTGCCACCTTTTCTTGCAGGTAGAGCAAGTGAAATTACTGGATAGGTTCAGCACCAGCAACAAGTCTCAGACGGGAACTCTGTACCTGACAGCAACTCATCTCTTGTTCATAGACTCAAGCCAGAGGGAGACTTGGGTAAGGGTGACAAATGGCTGTGGCTCAAAAGCAGGGGATCTTCAGGTGCAGCCTCCTGATCTGAGGTTGAATTTGTTTACTTAAACATTCCTCTAAGTTGAAGTTATTCCCCAGGCTCTCCTTGTTCATGGTACCATAATAAGTTAATAATTTACAGACTGTACTCTCGCGTGACAGTTGGAAATAATTTCCACTCTTCCAGGTTGCTGGTATTTCTTCTCTATAGCCTTCGCTTGTATTCCCCAGCAAATATAGAATACTTTGTTGCTGGTTTGTTTTTAACATCCGGCTTGCACTGCAGTTCAGGAGCGGGGGTGGGAGGCTGTTAGATAATTGGAGCTTTAGGTTTAAAACTTCTGCATTACCTTTATCTTACATTTAGAACCTGCCTGGGTTAAATGAGGCAGCAAAATCCAAAGATCTAGGCCTGGTAGTCCCATGCGCTTTTTCAGAGCGGTGTTCATTTTCAGAATGAAAGAATTCTGACAGGACTGCAGCTCCTTGATGACCATGACCCGTATTTGACAAGTAGCATTTGGCAAGCACAGTAATTCCCACTAGTTGTTCTTCCTGGTTCCCTGATGGCACGTGTATAACCCAGTTCTGGCTACCACTGCAGCACAGCTACCAAGGGCAGTGGCTGAGTTCATCGCCCTTAAGTCTGTGTTCCTCCAGGGTGAAAGCTCGTTCCCCTGGGCGTGCTTTGCAGTTTTTTCTGCAGGTGCAATTTCTTACGCTTACCATGAGATGTCTAGTGCAGGGTTGTTTTCAAGAAAAAATATTCTTTTAGTGGTTATGTTCTTGGCTACTGTTAACCCTTCTTCTTTCCTGTGAAAGGAGCTATTGGGGAGCACTTGATTCAAAAGCGTTGTTTGTATGTGCTTGTGCCCTGCTCTGGAAGGTCTTCCTTCAGTGCTATTAAAGCACTGACTGTACTTGGAATATTGCATTGGTGTGATGATGGTGCAAGAATCAGGTGTAATTATGATCATGTCTCTCTTCAGGATGTAGTCTTTGTAAATGCGTAGTTGGCAGCATAGTTTTCAGATGCCTGATCAATATTTATGAGGAGGAGATGATTGCTTCAGTGAGGTAATTGAAGTGCTATTGAGAACATCGTGTTCAGTTGAGGTAATGGATCTGTGGCTTTTTTCCCCACGACTGAACAGTTCTTACTTTCTCATGCATTTTCCCAGACTTTGTGTACACCTACCACAGATATCCATTACTGTGGCAGTCTTTTGTTAAAGTAGCTGAAAGGCACTTAGCTGAGACTGTCACGTCTACGCTTACGCAATGGATAGGGCAGGAGAGGTTTTCCCTATCCCCTGTTCGTTCTATATCCCTGTGAGCAGTCTGGAGTTGTACTCTTGGCTTGAATGTTAGGGGACTGATCAAATATTTTGTGCATCGATCGTTTACTTATATGTGAACAGCACTGACAGGCAACACCAATGTTAAACACTGTGTTTCTAAAATCTGCAGGATCTTTTATATGTTGGGCTGCTTTCTCTGACTTTCATAAAATTCTGAAATAAGAACGCATGTTCCTCCAGATATATTGAAGAAAAAAGTAAAATAAATAAAAAGAAGGCAGATAACTTACATCCAGNAATAAGCTGGTCAGTCAGCAGAGCTATAGACAAGGACTGAACAACTCCAGTGGAGTTCTACTTCATGATTTCTGCATTTAAAAGGATATGTATTACTTCTCTGTAAACGTAAGGTCATGCTTTAAAGTACGAGGAAAGAATAATGACAAAATGATAGTATCTTGACCAAAATGCCAGGCTTGGATTTCTTCTTCTAGATTTATTCTTTTTTATGACCAAGTGATTGACAAAATTAGTCAGAATCCAAATTCAGTGTCTTGTGTCTGACCCTGAATACAGCACGCTGTTCTCATTTTTCACCACTGTGCTTGCTCTGGCTGCTTGTATACCGTAGATACTACATCATCACATTGCTGCAGTGGAGAAACTTCCCTTGACTACTTCTGGCTGCCCCCTTGTCATCCAGTGCAAGAACTTCAGGATAGTCCACTTTGTTGTTCCCAGAGAGAGAGACTGTCACGACATTTACAACTCCTTGCTTCAGCTGTCAAGAACAGGTGAGACTTCCAACTGTAAAAGACTTTGCAGTATATGCCTGGATAATAAGCTGGTGGGAAATTCTGTGATTTTATTTTGTGAAATGTGCTTTATGTGAAAGTCTTTTTAATGGGTTTGATGTGTAAAAGAATTAATGATGGAGTATTAATCTGTGTGCAGATTCAGAAACTATTGTGTTGTCTGGCTTTTGTAGCTCACTGATGTTGTCTAAGAGAATGTGAGATTCCTGTAGATACTGCATTTCTAGAGTTATCCTGAGAACTGTGAATGTAAATGCATATAGTCTCTTTTAATTGATGTGTTCCACAGATAAAATGCTGCTGAACAAGTACGAGTTTGTTACTAATCTCATGCAATTTAAAAAAAGGTGAATTTTTGATGCTAAAATAACACCATCGATTTAGATTTACAGGAGACTTCCGTCACATAGTGTGGCCTTCTGCACTTCTTTGTGTTTAGAACAGTGTAAAATGTTGTCATGTGTAGTGTCAATAGTGTATTAGAAAGAAGAAAATATTCTGAAAGCTTGTAAAGAATATTTTAACATCACTTTTAATGATCAGTAGATTTACATTTCTGTTCTCATTTCTAAAGACGATGGTCGTTCTTTCAACTCTTGTGAAGCTATATAAATAGGTAATGCACACTCTTCCAGGAAAGTTTGCGTAACCTACCTTTAAGTGAACGTCTGAAATTGTCAGTTAACTGTGCAGAAGTTGTAGAATAAATATTTCAAGAGTGACAAGTATCTATTGACTCTAATATCTCTTGAAGCTTGGAATTTAATGTTTTTAAACTAAAGGACGGAGATTTAGGTTAGAGGTTGGGAGGAAATTCCTTACTCAGAGGGCACTGAGGCCCTGGCACAGGCTGCCCAGAGGAGCTGTGGGTGCCCTGTCCCTGGAGGTGCTCAAGGCCAGGCTGGATGGGCCCTGGGCAGCCTGATCCAGCGGGTGGCAGCCAGCCCACGGCAGGGGTTGGGGCTGGGTGGGCTTTGAGGTCTCTTCCAACACAAGCTGTTCTGTGATTCTATGATTCTTGTGTAATTCAGGCAACTTTAAGGTTTGCCAATTGTATACACAATATATTTCTCTACACAATACCTTTCTCTACCCGCATATTTTTGTGGGTAGCTCATTACATAGTCTTTTTTTTCTTTACCTTTTAGCAAAATATGAAGAACTGTATGCCTTCTCCTATAATCCAAAGCAAAATGAATCTGAGCAAGTCAAAGGTTGGCAGCTTATTGATCTAGAAGAAGAATATAAGAGAATGGGAGTGCCAAATGATTACTGGCAGTTGTCTGATGCAAATCGTGATTATAAGGTAAGGGTTGTAGTAGAAAGATGTTCTGCTCTGCATCTGTTTTTGCTTTATCCTTTGGCTCTAGTCCTGTAGAAAGCAGTCTAAGACTGTGAATTCACTTGGCTTGCAGCATAAGCAAAAAACTTGCAAGTGGAAGGAGCTAACTCCTAAATCTGTAGTCAGTCTCGCAACCTTCTAATTGAAGCTCTTTCTTTTTTTTTTTTTTTTTTCCCCACAAGGCCTCAGTAAGAATATGTGTGTGTGGATGCATATGTTCTTTGGAATTGTTTTTTTTTTGAGTAGAGTTGCCTGTTTAAAGCCCAGCTCCAGCAATTCTGGTGCTCTGCAGTTTTGTTCTCCTCTCTTAACTGAGAGGGACTCTGCCTTAGGGTCTGTAGTGCTGGGTGTGGGAGATGATGGCTCTGGTGGCGCAGCTGCTTCCCAGATTAGATTTCATCTTTCTTTCTAGTCTGCAAATATAATAAAAAAATAAAATGAAATATGGAAATAGTTTCCGTATCTTATTTGAAACACTCTTTCAGCAGTTCTGCTGAAAAATCGCACTCTATAGAGATGCTTTCCAGCAGTAACTGGTTGTGTCACTTGGACCTCAATTTGTACCATATCCATAGTTTCTCCTCTGAGATATTTACATGTGTATAGACAATTATGGTGGTGTCTACCCTTTCTCTTTTTCCTAATGTCTCTCAAACTGGAGGCAGTAAAACTAGTGTAGGATTATGTGTCTAGTGCCAGGTTTGTGCCCTGTGCATGTTTGCATGTTTCAAGTGTATCTGTGTCTTACAGATTTGTGAAACCTATCCTAGAGAACTTTATGTTCCCAGAACTGCAAGCAAGCCCATAATTGTTGGAAGCTCCAAGTTCAGAAGCAAAGGAAGATTCCCAGTGTTGTCCTATTACCATAAAGACAAAAAGGTATAGTCTGTTTTCTTCTAAATGCAAATGGCCTGAAAACACTTGCCCTGGTAGTTCAGGGTAGATAAGCAGGTAAGCACACTGACTTGAGTGAGAACAGTGTAACTCACGGTAACCTTAAACACAGTTGACAGTAGTAGTGTCTAACAAGATGCTGAATTAAGCTAAGCCAGTTTAAAAGAAATCCCTGAGTAATCAGTCGAATCTCTTAAAGCTTTCAGAAACTGACCTTAAGACCAACTGAAGATAGATTCTTGTCAAGTGACATGTCTTCTTGGTCAATGAAGAATAAAATCTGTTGTGTCAAAATGGGTAGAGAGGAAGAAAACTTCAAAAGAATGTAACTTACCCATTGAGGAGGCATTTGCAAGGTAAAAAGAGAATGAGAGGATGAAAAATAAGATTTTTGCAAGGTTTAGTAGACAGTGGTGCAAAGCAACTTCTGCCTGACTCAGCTATCTTTGAGAGGAGAGCAGGATTGCCACCTTGCTGAGCTGAAGAATTTTTGAAGGGTCAATATTAAACTAGTGATAATTCCTAATGGGAAAATGCACCTGGTGCCCTCTCAGATGCAATACATTGTCAAAAATGACGTGGTGGAAACTACATCAGACTGTAACATATGCTTACAACAATAAAACCATACCTAAGGTAGTAAAACTAACTAGTAATTACAGTTAGTTTAAATTTACAGTTAGTAAAACTAACTGTAATTTATTTCATATCAAGAGCAACTTGCTTTACTGAGGTACTGAAGTGCTTTTCTTCTCTGTTTTTCAGCCTATAATTTTTTTTTGAAATTTATACTTAAAGTTCATTATGTAAAGTAGTACTTTGTCCTTATAGATAGGCCTGGAAAAATGCTTTGAGAAAACGTAAATCTGAAGTTGTAGGTGCTGTCTGTTTTGAAGTCTGCAGGTGATGTGTTTTTAAAAAAAAAAAAAAAAAAATGGAAAACCTCTGCTTATTTTTCTTCGGTTTAGGTATAGTTATCAGTCAAATAAAACTAATAGTTTAGGTGTGTTCTTAAAATTATGAAAAGTGTTCCAAATGCTGACATTAAACTGATGTTAACTTGTTGTAGGCTGCAATTTGCAGATGCAGTCAGCCTCTGTCGGGTTTCAGTGCCAGGTGCCTGGAAGATGAGCACATGTTGCAAGCAATCAGCAAGGCAAATCCTTCAAATCGCTACATGTACGTCATGGACACCAGGCCAAAGGTAGGTACTCCTACAGGTTCTCTTCTTGCACGTTAGAAGAGTACTGAGATAATGCGTGATTTTGAAAGATAAAGAGTTAAATATCACTCTGTTGGTCCAAAATATTCTTTTTTTATTTTATTTTTGCAACTGTGAGCAATTTATTAGTTTGTTCTCCCTGAAACTGACTTCTTTAGGATACCTGAGAAGCACACGTATGGTTAAATCTGGGTTTTACTTGCTCATTTTCAGGTTGATTGCCCTGAAGTGTCTTCTGTCAGAAATGTTTTGAAATAAGTAATGGCTTACTGGTGGGGACACAGAGGAGAGAGTAGGAAATTATTAAATGCATTATTCAGATGTGTCAGCTTTGAACACAGGCTTTGCCTTCTGTGTACCATGCCTTTCATATACTTCAGTGCTTGACAAACTGTTAATTTACCATAAATTGTTTATAGTATGTCTTATGTGTTTTTTGCCCAGTATTCTGCTGAAATTGCACGATTTCTATTTCCTAATTTGACATTTTATTTTGAGTGCTGATTTTCAGTATTTCCATTTTGCTCTTTTAAGCTTAATGCAATGGCAAACAGAGCTGCGGGGAAGGGCTATGAAAATGAAGACAACTACTCTAACATTAGGTTCCAGTTCGTTGGAATTGAAAATATACATGTAATGAGATCCAGCTTACAAAAACTTCTAGAAGGTACGTTCTAACTGCATTCTAACAGTGGATATGAAAACAAAATGAGTATTCTTCTGAAATATTTAACAATAGCTTGAACTATATTGAGGTTTCCATGTTTTATCCAAGCTTCACATTTAGCACCAGTTTGCTGTTATGGTAATGAACTGCCTTAAACCTTTGCCTGGAAACTGTGAACCCAATGAATGGTGTTACTTAGCTCTTTGTCTTGGTGACCCACTCCTGTGCTTGTAGATGCATCTTACAGAATGTTTGATAGAGAGGAGAAGGGGGAAAAAAAAAAGTGAGCCTGTTCACAGTGCCACTACCTGCCACAGTGCGGTGAAAGTTTCTAGGCAGAACTCTATGCTAATGGTATTTTTCTAAATAGTTGTTTTTTTGTTTGTTTGTTTGTTTTTTATCACAGAATCATAGAATGGCTTGGGTTGGAAGGGACCTCAGAGATCATCTAGTTCCAACCCCCCTGTCGTGGACAGGGCTGCCAGCCACTAGCTCGCTAGATCAAACTGCCCAGGAACCCATCCAGCCTGGCCTTGAACACAGCCAGGGATGGGGCAGCCACAGCTTCTCTGGGCAGCCTGTGCCAGCGCCTCACCACTCTCTCAGGGAAGAATTTCTTCCTGATGTCCAACCTAAACCTCCCCTCTTTCATTTTTAGCCAATTTATGAAGGTGAACAGCTGAAAGCAAACCTAAGGCATTTGGTGGAGTGTTAATGCTGTGGTTAGGGCACAGTGGCAGAAGTCGGGTTTGCACATGTGACTAGCAGTACGTATAGAAGGGCTTTCCTGCTAGGATTATCCTAATACTTGCAGTCATGGGGAAGGCTTACACTTGCATGGGGGCATCTCCCTCGATGAAGACATTCTGGCTACTTTGGTCAAGAAATTTTACTTGCCGGTGGTGTAGTCTTGTTTCATTTTCATTGAGCCAGTTTCTGCTGCTAACCTGTTCCTCACACACTCTGTGGGAAATACTACTTGAGCTTTGATTGTGTGTTTTTGCTGTTATTCCTGCACATACTTTATTGAAGATGAGCAGTTTGGGCCTGAACTTTTTTTTTTTTTTTGAAGTTTGGAATAATCTGTATTTCTTCTGCTAATCTCTTCTTCAGTTCCAGAGAACTAGCTCGTTAATCTTGATATATTTCTTTTTTTTTTTTTGAAGATGCCTGCTCCTGTGTAACAAACTCTGGTGCACAAGTGTACGCATCACAGTTAAGCTTTAGACTTCATATCTTTCCATTTAGTACAGCATCCTACCAACAGATGCATACCAAATATTTTTCTTTGATAGCTTTCCTGAAGGATGGAATATATTTGTGTTTTTTCCTCACGTGGAGGATTGGTTTATTTAAACTCAACTGAAAAAAAAGTGTATTAATATGTCCCAACAGTTCTGTAATTGTTCTCCAAATCAGGTTTTGGGGTAGATGGACAGAATTGTTCCAGCTCTGCTCAGTCAATGTAATTCACTAGGATTTTGCTGTAAGTAGGTGTTTTTTCTGGTTTATCATCACAAATTCCTTCATCCGTATTTGCTGCCCAACAGGCTTTACAGTAAGAGTTTGTTTGCTCGGTCAGTTGACTTCTGAACGTTGCTGTCTTTGGCCCTTCAGACTTTCTTTGAGACGCAGTAGCTGTAGAGGTGAGGGCGTTGTTGTGTTGTAAAAAGCCCTACATAACAGCAAGAAGGTCAATGATCAGAGATCTCTTGGATTGTGTAATCTGGTCAGCTGTTGTTGCTAGCAGTTGTTATGGTGAATACCTTACGCTCTACTCCTAATGCAGGAGTGGTAGAGGCAAAACACTCTGGGTGTTTTGCAGCTGGTTTTTGCCATTGGTTGTTGTTTGTACCAGGTTGTTAGCCAGAAGAGCTTTCATCTAACTTGCACCACAGATCAACTCAACTGAGTCTTGTTGTTGACTGTCAAGGATGTCTTTTAGCAGCTTATTTTTAACAGGGAAATTTAAACCCTAAAGCTAGGCAAGGAGATAGAGTGGCTGTCCTGCATTTCCCTTTGTGCTTTCAGATGCTGTTCCTAATGTGAGGATGCTGTTACTGGTTCCCTCTTGGCATGTTGGAAGGGGAAGAGAAGAGGGAAATGGAATTAGATCTTCTAGAGAAAATAGGAAATATGCTTCTTCAGTGGTAGCCAGGACTCCTAAAACTTAGGGAGGCATGCAATAAATAACTTGTCAGACCCCTGTAGAAATTTGGTGTCAGTAAGGTGATGAGGGAGGAAATGCTGTGAAAATGATTCATAGCCTCAAATGAGAAACATACCAATTAGCTTCTGCATGTGAGCTTTTTCCTAGATATGCTGAACTGAATGCTCTCTGATCAGAAGTGTGATACCAATGACCCTATTCTTTCAAGAGTCTTTGCAACTGGGACTGTGCTCGGATTTATTTATAACAAACAACTGTTATTCTTTCTGCAGCATGTTTCTGATCCTAAGCTCTTTGTCTGCCTGGCTTCCTTCTAATCTAATGAAAGGATTGAGAAGACATTTGTTTGCAAATGGAATGTAAGACATAATCTTTGGCAACATCTTTCTCTAGCAGAGCATGTTAGGGGTCTTTCCAGTCTGTTCTTCTGATTCAACTGTGATTTCAAAGGTCCTGTGTACAGCGAAACAAAAATTCCCAGAAACAGTCCGCTGTGCTTCAGTCTCCAGGTTCTGACTGCAGGATCCAGTCACCACCTGATGGCACTGCTGCCTGGGGCGCTGCTAGTAGCAGCATGTAAGGACAAACAAGCGATGGAGCAGTGAGTCCCTTGGGCTCACGTGCGCACTTATGATGGGATCCATATAGCCAAAACTATCTTAAAGGATAGTTACTGTGAAGTAGCTAAAGAACTCACTTGTGTCATAAATCATCTTCGGCTCTCTTGGGGAACAGGAGGGACTGGAAATGATTGTTCAGCACAAAAGTGTTAATGCAGTTTCTTAATTTCACCACTATGGTGGTATAAAATGTCTGTGTCAGTTCACAGAAAGGGAAAATTAGTTTTTGTGTTTTGGCCTTGAGTTATGAAGCCATAGAAGTCTAGCTAGAAACAGAAAATACCAGGCAAAGTGTTTCTACCAAGCTGAAAATTCCGGTCAAAAGCTGGTTTTGACATCAGTGTCTGGGTGAAAGCAAGCTGAGGGCTGGAAGCCTGTTTGTTCTGTAGCTGACAGCTTGGGCTTTAAGCCATTGGCTACAGAACGTAGGGGTGTGCAGTCATAAATAATGCCCCTAGGTGTGTTGCCTCTTCTGTCCAATCTGTTTTTCCTGCAGATGTTTGGCTTTCCAGATTTTGGGGGGATATTTTTAGTTTTTGCTTTGACCTGGAGTGGTGGGCCTGTTCATGTACTGTGGTGGTTTAACAGTGATAGAGAGCCCCAGGTGTGGGGAGAGAGCCTCAGCAGATTTCATCCAGGTTATCGCATTATCACATGGGGGACCTTTCAGAAGCAGAACTTTTGCCTAACGATACTATTCACTTATTTACTTTCAAAGACCAAAGAAAAATAGTGTAGCTTTGGCAGATTTCACTGATATTAACAGGCTGCCCTTTAAAATTAGGTCTTGTATCCAGGGATAGCTCAGTGTTATTACATTGTGCTATGCTTTGCTAACTATTTTTTTTCTAGGTGAGGAAGACCTATGGGCTTTAGAAAAAGTGATGCATTACTTATTTGGAAGATTATCTTTGTTATAACATTCAGCAGCAACCAGCATTATGAATCTTCAGGAGTAATAGGGCATATACCAAAATTTGTACAACCGAAAGCTAAAAAAACGTATAATGTGGATACAGGACAGCTGCAGGAGGCAGTGATTTCATGAAAGTTTATCGTCTTCCATTACATCAGGGTGCTTGGCTGAATATGAAACCGCATCACAGAATGACCTGGTGAATATTGTCCTTCACTTTCCCTACTGACTCGTTTCTTCCCATATTCAGAGGTCAAGGCAGCTCTGTGTGAGCATCTTCACTGCTAGCTCTCAGCTATGGAATCTTTTTATTTTTTATTTGGGATAATAAATAGCTTGGCAGAAAATAGTTTTTCTCTGTGGCAGGTATTTTTGGAGATTCCAGCTTCAGGTATTATCTCATCTCTAACAATCACACACAGATGAAGGTATCTCAGTTGGTAACCTCCACCCCACACCAAGTTCCTCGTGTTTACTTGTGTTTAGGCAATAATGCAACTGTGAGCTGTGCTCAAAATCCTGTGTTTAAAAAAAAAAAAAAAAAAAAGGCTAGTGGAAAATCAGTTCCTGCTTTTGGTAGGTGTTAGATAACGTGGTTCTTGCAGGACATCAGTCTCACTTCTGCATTGGTAAGTGTCCCTTTGAGAAACTCTTCTGGTCTACCTTTACGCCTTGCTGCCGTGCTGCAACGTAGCTTGCCTTTCAGTTCTCTGCTCCTCGTAATGGGCTTACTGTTAGGGGATCAAAGTACACGGAGGAGGAATGATAGAGATCCCTCAGTATTGCAGTCTGACAGTTCTGGAGGTAGACAAAATCTAGTGGCTTTCAGCCCATCCCTTCTGCTCCTAATGCACTCCTTTTGTTCTGGGCTGGGTGGGCTGTGAAACTCTGGCAGTCTGACTGCTCGCAACTGTGTATGTTGTCTGGATGCAGCTACTTTGTCAGTAACTGTAGTAACAATTTGTAAGTATTTCTGGTAAGCCTTTTGGCATTTGTGTCCCTTTTCTTGGTAAGCCCGAGGGCTGTAGCTCCCTGTTGGGTGACTGGAGTACTCACTTTGAACGTTTGTCAGGCAGACACGAGGACTGTCATCACTCGTCCTTCTGCAGAGTAGAGTTTTGGATGGAGAACGTGCTTTGTGGTGCCTCTCTTTAACCATTTGAGCATGGTGGCTTCCTGAAAGAGATCTCAAATCAACTTGGGATGTAGAAAAGCAATTGTACACAGCGGGATGCAGTTTTTCTGTTGCAGGATGTAGGTAGCTGCAGCATCTTACAGCTTTCTAACTCTCGGTCTCTTTCAGTCAGCGGCACAAAGGGTTTGTCTGTCAATGACTTCTTGTCTGGTTTGGAGAATTCTGGATGGCTGCGTCATATCAAAGCTGTGCTGGATGCTGCTGTCTTCCTAGTCAAGGTAATTTGTATATTGCTGCTTTGTGTGAGGACAAGCTGATAGGCTGTCAGGCAAAATTCTACATAATACTGTAAAACTCTGCAAATACAGTTTCTGTTCTTCACTTTGAGCTTTTTTGCAGAGAGGGGTTGCTTGAAATACATGCACGCATCTGATACGCTGTTTTGAATACCACGTTTCTTTGTGATTGGAAGTACTGCATATGCCAGCTCATGTCTGGGGATTTTTATTGTTTTGAATGCTGTTTGGCCACCATAATGGGAGATGAAGGGATTCTTGCGATCCCTGATTCTTTTAGGTATTTATGAAAGATGTAACTGATTTGAAGACGGACACAGTAAAGCATTATTTATTGTACTCTGAAAAATGGAACTTATGGGGCACTAACTGCAGAGAAGACAAAGTGGCTATGCGGACTTCCATTGGCAAGAAGATGGGAGTGTTTGTAAAGAATCTGGAGGATTGGAAGAATTCAAATTGGAAGAATTTGGCAGGAAGCTGTGATGCTGAGGGCTTGATGTGAAGGGAGAAAACAGAGCAAAACGAACTCGTCTCTTAGTTTTCTCTAGCTGAAATAGCAAAAGGTGCTTTAGTTAAAAGTGGATGCTTCTCCTAGAGATCAGGTGGTCCTCAAACATTTGGGTTAACAGGATTTGAATTCTTAGCTGAAGCTAATGACCACTTTTTGATCCTTAACTTTTGAGTAGTATAAAGCCTAACAAGTTGGGATTATTAGCTGCTTTTTGTTTGTTTGTTTTGAAACTGTTTGGTCTGTAGTGAGTAGTGAACTTCTTTCTTAGCTTTCATTGTGAGGCTGATCCTAGTTTTACAAGGGGTAGAAAGAGAAACGGGGATTGCTGCAGGAGTTGTTGCCTTTTGCAAAGGAAGTGGTGGAAGTTTGTTTCTTTCATGGGGAGTTTTCTGCATTTCAGAGGAGAGAAATCCCTAGATTTCTGGCAGTAGGTAATACCTTTTCCTGAAATATTTTTCTTGCTGTGTTAAATAAAGTGGAATATGCTGTGAGTTTCAGATAAACGTAGCTTTTGTATGCATTTATTAAATCCTGTCTTAGGACAGTCTTGTTCACTGAGGAAACAATTGTTTTGCAGGCAATAGCGGTTGAGAGTGCGAGTGTGTTAGTGCACTGCTCGGATGGCTGGGACAGGACGTCCCAGGTTTGTTCTCTTGGAGCTCTCTTACTGGATTCCTATTACAGAACAATCAAAGGATTCATGGTAAGCAAACTGCTGGACTGTTGAATTGTTCCGTGGTAGATCAAAGGATGTAAAGTGTTTGTGTGAAAATGAACAGTGTAACAGTACTGATTTTTCTTATAGTTACAAATTTAAAATAAGATTTTTAGAACAACGATGTCTTTCCTTTAGAAATGCTTTGCTGTGGGGAAGAACTATGTATTTAAAATAACCCAGGAAACTGAAATACAAATGTTATCCTGCAGAAATGTTGTAATAACTGCCTCTGTCACCCAAAACAAAGAACAACTTCCCCATGAAATGCCAAGTATTCCAAGGTGCTTACGAGATGGGTGTTCTAAGTCTTAGCAGCTTTGCACTTCTATCGTTTGTCCCAAATTAGTATCACTAAAATCTAAAAGTGGCATCCCCTGCACACAGCGACATGAAGACCTGAGCAGATTTCAGCAGCCTAAACGTCATCCTTCTGTAGAGAGGAATAAAGAATTTTGGTGTGATAATTTAAAATTTCAGAGTAGGGAAATGAACCACGTCTTTGCCATGGCAGTGCTAGGTGTTATGGGAACACCTTAAAGTTAACACACAAAGTTAGTTCCTCGTATTTACTACAAACTGCCTCAAATGTTCCGAGCCACACAAGCTAGACTGGGGAGGAATTAGAGGATAAGTTACTTATGGATAGTGAAAATGTTTGTTATCTGCAAGGACCTCATCTCGTCTTTTTTGAGTCTGTAGTGTCCATTTGAATTCTGGGAAGCCTTCTGCAATGAGCAGTCAGTCCTCTGTTCTTTTTGGTGCTTGATGCTACAGCTGGAGTGATAAAAACAAGCTAGTGTTGATATTAGCAAATTTAAAGCTATAAAATGCTAAGATTATATTGCGTGATTTTATGTAAATGATGATAGCAGGAGTGCAATACTGACTTCTTACCCATAGTTAGCAGTTAATTTTCTGTAAATTGATGGATACTTTGTTCATGTGAATCCTTTTAGGTGAAGCTGTACAGCGTTAGCGTGCTTGAAGTGAGTCTGCTTTAACAGTAGTGTTCTGATTGTCTGAACCTGTTAAACTCTTTACTAGCTTTAGAAATGAGATTTGAGAACCTCTTGCAGAAAAAAAATCTTTCAGGACAACGAAGTAACTACAAAGTGACAAATAATCAATCCCACTGTAGTTAATTTGAGTCAAGTTTAACACACAGTAATATCAAGAACCTGTGAGGTTAACTCCATAGATGCATTAGATTTATTTTCATTTATTTATTTATTTATTTATTGTTCTCTAGGTCCTGATAGAGAAAGACTGGATTTCCTTTGGACACAAGTTTTCTGACAGGTAATTTGCTCTTCCACTGTGGAAAATGTTTGCAGTGAACTGAGTGATAAATATTACAGCAGAAGTGATTTGGCGTTCTGCATTAAAGGTTGGGCCTGTGTGTTAAAAGGGAAAAAAGGACAGACAGCTTGTGGATGTTAAACTGCTGTATGCTCGCTAGAAATTTTGCAGCAAGCAAGCTATTTTCAGTAGACATTGCACGTTGTGTATTGCTGTTTAATTAAATACCTGTCGGGTGGCTGTTCTGTGTTACAGACATCATCTCTGATGTCACTGGTGCCTTGCTCTGAGGTGCTGACAACAGCAGCTGGGTCTGCGTAGAGGCATAGACAGCACAAGACAGAACTAAAGCTACTGCCCAGAAACTCAAATAACGTAAAATACACTTGAAAAGTTTTGATATTTTTAAAAACGGAATTTGCATTTCCCCTTACTTTAATGATGGAATAACTCTTACCTTTAGAAGTCCTGGATGATAAGAGCTCTGTTTGTCTCTTGCTCTGAGTATTACCAGATCTTGCTTGCTGCTATTTGCTGGTTTACTTTTAGCTGATTATATTCTGAATGTTGACTATGGAAGTAATAGACAGTAAGGAGCTTAACTGTCTTGTGTTGCTTTTCTTCACAGATGTGACTACTTACGGCATAGAAAAATAAGTTAAATTTAGTCTTATTTTTATTCAGGAACTGTCCTAGTTCTCAAAGTTAGGTGCTTAATCTCCAAACCAAAAGCAGTGCCAAATTAATGTGCTGTAGTTAAAGAACCATACCTGCCCTTGTTTTCACTGGCTAACTGAAGCCACTTTCTGTCTGTTTATGGAATCTCTTCCAGGTGTTGTCAGTTGGATGGTGATCCAAAGGAGATCTCGCCAGTGTTCACTCAGTTTTTAGAAAGCGTGTGGAATCTGATGGAGCAGTTCCCACAGGCCTTTGAGTACAACGAAGCTTTCCTCCTCCAGATCCATGAGCACGTCCATTCGTGCCAGTTTGGAAACTTCCTTGGAAACTGCCAGAAAGAGCGAGAAGAACTGAAGTAAGCAGACACATTGCAATGTCTGCTTGTTAATTCTGGCAGACTAAGAACTCCTGTCAGTCTTCTCTGCTGGGCTCTGAATGAAAGTAAACCAGCAGAATTGGTAGTATAGAGAGTGGTGTGCAACTGCACTGAGGAGCAGCAGTGCTTCTCATGCTGTTGCATGCTGAAGACTATTTTTTATAATTTTGGGGAGAAAATCCCTTGCTCATTTTTGTGGGGAAAGTGGAGGCATCTTTCTCCCTCCTTTGTTTTTCTCAAAATTGGTAAGCTTAAGTTGGAAGCATCACCTTATTCCCTCCCCTCATCTGTTTTTAGGCAACCCTAAAGTTCTTGCCTGTTCAAGACTAATGGTTGTCAGTCAAAACTATTAATAGGATGTCTCAATGCTTTCAGCTGGAAAACATCTGGAAATTTTTCAACAGCTCATTTTTTTGTCTTAAATTTTTTAAAAAGCATTAGTTTTTACTTAGAAATATTTTTTTTTTACTTAGAAATATTTAATTATAGGAATAAATCTTGTTTATTAAAAAATCAATGCTGTTTTTTACTTGTAATAGTGTCTTGATCTTGATCTCTTCTTGCCTTAAGGTTACAAGAGAAGACATACTCCTTGTGGCCCTTCCTTTTGGGTGAACAGAAGAAATACCGGAATCCTCTGTATAATCCTCATTTTTCTCCAGAACTAACTCTTTTGGAGCCTAACACAGTGTCATTCAATTTCAAGTAAGTTTGAATTACATGCAGCACCTCTTCTTTGGTTTTGTTTGTATCCCACGTGGTTAAAGCTGTCTGCTACGTGCAGGTTTTGGAGAAATATGTACCATCAGTTCGATCGAAGTATGCATCCCAGGCAGTCTGTGTTTGATCTCATCATGAACATGAGCGAACAAAATAAGCAACTGGAGGAAGACATTAAGGAACTGGAAGCTGTAAGTATTACAAAATAAGTGTTTACTTGCCTGTACTCGCCTTTCACTGTGTGCTTCTGTGCTGAGTGCAGCTGATGTTCTGTTCTTAAATACAGCTTATGTTGCTGTACCAAAGAATTATATTAAATAAAACTGCTTCTGCTACCAGAGCATAGCTGAAGATGGTTTAATGTAGGTTAAATTTGGGAAGCTCACCGTAGGTGACAGGCACCCATCATAGCTGCAAGCTGTGTTGCTTGAGCTAAGTACACCAAAAATGTTTTCAGTCATAGCTGCTAAAACAAAGGCCCTGAGTGTTGTCCTTCTTCTCTTAGCTTCATATGCAGATGCATACAATTTCAAGTCGTCGTAATTATGGATTGTAATCCTTATTTAAAGACAGGGCTAAATCCAGAGACCAGTTTTCTGTGACTTCAGCTAGTTTGCTACAGTAAAGAGCCAGGAAGGGCCGAGCAGAACATCTCACCTGATTCTGCTGTGGATTAACAAGCATCGTTAGGTCAGTGAAGGTGCTAAAATCCAAAATAATATGTCTAAAGAAGCTCCAAAGTTTTGTAATGTAAATTATCAGGGTTTTTTTTAGTTGCTAGAAATGGTAACATTTAACTCCTGTTTGTTATGTTGGGTGGGGAAGTTTTTATGAAACTAATTCTACCATGATGTAATGAATTCAGGGCTCTTCATACTAAACTCTAGATCAAGCCTTGTCTATTTAAAAGTTTTTATGTAATTGGTAAAAAAAAAAAAAAAAAAAAAAAAGGTGAAAGTGTAAAATGAAGCAAGATGAAAAATAAGCAGGATGAAAATTCAAAACTGAGACTTCACTTCTCTAGAATCTTGCTGAAAGGTGTTAACTTCTGCTGAGCATTTCTCGCCTCAATGATGAAGAAGCAATTTAAAATATTTTTGTGTTAAAGACACTGAAGTCTTCTGGGCTCTAGTCTAGGTGTTACTAGAGCACAAAGACATCAACAGGAAGAAAAACATGAGTTAGCTCTTTCAAGCTCTCAGTTCTTGGTGAGATAGTTTGAATTTTTGAAAAAACTTCAATCGTTCCTTGTTCTCTTTTACTTTGCTTGCAGGATTAGTCTTTTTCTATCTGCTTGCTAGTTAACATCTTTCAGTGCTGCATTTGAACAAACTGTTTTGGTATTTTTCAGATCTAATGGAGAAGTCTTTAGAAAGCTTTTAGGAAGGAGATGAGGGCTTATGATACTGCCTGTTCTCTGTTAGAGGCTCCTTGTTTGCTGCAAGCTCCCTGCTGGCTGGTAGCACTGAGGCCTCTGTACTGCAGAATGTATTCCTGTCCTGATAGCAACCAGACAAGGGACAAGCCTGAGAGAATCTCTCCTCTGTGGACTAACAAGCAACCTTCCTGCCTTCTGCTCAGCTGCACATTTGTTAGCATACAGTGCCTGCAGCATCTGCCATGAGCTATGGAAAAATGTTGGCTTACCCTAGCTCTTAACACTGCCACATATCTGGTCAAGGCTGTAATAAAGGGTTCTGCAGAAGCTGAGTTGGCGAGCTAAAGAAGCGGATTCGCATTCAAAGCAGAATATTGGCAGTGAGTCAGTGACGTTCACTATTGGCAACTATTCTCTGTATTTCAGAAAATAAAGCGGAAAAATGGGCAGTCAGAGATGGTCCTTGAGAAAGAACATCAGCAGCCTGCTCGCCCTGCGCCCGTGGCACTGAAAACCCCTCCGTGCTTCAAGAAGGACCAGCCTCTGATCCCTCTGAACGATGCTGTGAGAACTATAGAGGGCAGCAACGCAGCAGACAATCGCTACAGCGAGTTCATGGAGGAGTTTTCAAAAGCTGAGCCTGCTATCGTCAGCCTGGAGTACGGAGTGGCCAGGATGACCTGCTGAAGGCTGGCACAGCTCCTCCCTCCTGGACTGGTTGAGCTGAGACAGTGTTCTGAGGATGGGTCTGTGCTGCATGACCAAACCATGATTTGTATATCGGCAAGTTTTGTCAGTGTAGGCTAGAACAGCATGCTAACTGTCAGGTGTTTGCTGTTCTTTCTATACATATATATTTAAAAAAAAAAAGCGCAGTTGTATTTTAAAAGAAATAGGGGCGTTAGGTAAGCAGTGACTGAGAATGGAGGAGTCTTTGGACTGGGGTTGGTTTGCACTAAATTAAAACAGTAATCTTACTTTATTCAGTATAGGAAAACACAGATGGTCTTCACAAAGTGATTTTATTTGGGCAAGAAAACTTGAACTTCCTATTTTGAGAACTGAAGCTACGCGTGTGTCTGTATATATATCACATATGACACAATTCTGTATGCCCTTGTTCCATGTCACCCGGTACTAATGTTCAGTGTATGAAGTGCCATGGGACAGTGTAACATGTATTTCAAATCATGAACTGTTGGCCTTAAAGCTGTCAGGTCAGTGATACTGGTGTCCGTGACTACTGCAGTCCCTAACTGACTCTGTTTACATCATGTCTGCTCAAATTGTTCTTTGCTTAAAGCAGGATTGCATATAGGGAACGAAGGATGTCTAACCCGGCACAGCCTTTCAGCAAATAGCTCTATGAATGTTACCTTATTACTGAGGGCTGTTCTTTCTTCAGTTCCTCTGCTGTTTGCAGTACAATAGATTGGCCTGATTTTGCTCTCTGGTAGCTCAATAGGTCGAGCATAATTGAAGCTACAGATCGTGTCTGATCTTAAATGTTTTGATTTGTGGCAAGTACTTAAGTATAGAATAAAGAGAGTAAAGCACATGAGAAAAAACTTAGCCAATATCTGAATGGAGCTGGACTACTCAGATTGTTTAACTGTGTGCTGTGCAATTGTTCAAGTTCCAAGAACGGAAGCAGAAGTTTTAGAAGTGTGCTTTACTGACATTGCTCCCAAGAACAAAAAAATCATTCATTTGTGTCTCTGAAGTTCATGGGAAACTGAGTGCCTCGTACCAAACCTTTTCTTAAGAGAAAATTTTAGCTGTTAGTGAAGCGTCCCTCTTACCTTGTAAAAACTTGTCCAACCTGTGCGTTTTTAGTAATTTCAGTATGGTCTGGAGGTTGTGTAGTTAGACAAAAACTTCATCTGGCAGGATACAGTAGAACTCCTGACACCTAAGGAAAAAAAGGGAAACCTACAGTGTGTAAACTTAACTTGGTGGCCTTCTGCTAAGGGAGGAGGTTTCTGTTAATTCCGATCTCATCATGGATTTTCTGAGCAGGTAACAGAACAGGGAGGTACGATGCCAGTGCCATATCTCAAGTGGATGCACAAAATAAAACTTTGGGTGTTAAGATCCCTAGATGGTGGCTTTAGATCAATGCTACTGGCATTGGACATTGGACTTAAACCCTTTTTGGTCATGGGTGAAAATGAGTTTATTCTCACCCCAATCCTGAAAGTCTGTGTTAGAATTACTGGCTTGTGCCCCACACAACTTGACGTAATTGGCAGTGTTTCCCTCCACACCAAATTAGATCCAAGGCAGGGCCAGGATAGGTCATGATTGAGTTGTGAAGCTGTATGAGTGAAATTAATTATATCCCCTGGAGTTGGGAAGTAGAAATCACTGTTTCACTATTAGGTTTTTTAAAGGCCTATAAATGTAAATAAAGGTTCACAAGTCTTTTATTCTCAAGCAGATGATGTCCTGTTTAAATTACCTGATCCATGTTTCAATTTTTGCCACTACAGGTTTTGATTATCACATTTGCACAGTGGTGCCTTACAGGGTTGCAGCAAGAGAGGTTTTTGTGCCTTGTTATTTGTTGTCTGCCCTTCACCTCCTGTATCAACTTGATCCTGTGGTTTTCCTTTACAAACATCTTGTATATTAAGCTTGTGTTGTATCACACTAGTGAAACAAACATCACTGACAGTAGAGGCAAGCGTTATCATTTTGTACTTATTTGTTTTAATATTTAGCTGCTCTGATGTGCCGTGTACATTTTTCTGGTATTTATTGTTTAGAGTTTATGGACTCAAAAGATTATATTAAGCTTTTTTTGCAAATACTGTTGTATGTGGTTTTTACTTTAAGAACCATCCAAGTACCCCTGTATATATGTAAGGCTTTTAAAAAGATTTGTTCCCTTTCAGTACTGTGAAGGTGATCTTATTTCAGTCTTTAGGCCCTTTTCATTGGAAGAATTTGGATGCCTTTTATTTTAAACCAAGGTAGACACGTTAGGTCAGCTTTAAAATGCTGTAAAAATATCCACTTGGGCACAAAACCTGTTTCTTCATCAGAAAAACGATACAGTACTTCCTGATTCAAAATAAATATTTTGGTCCAGTCAATATGTGAAAGCAGTTGCATAAGGCTGTTGTGTGGAGCAGCCGCCTTCTAAAGCCCGGGCAGCTTTGCCAGTTCAGCCGCAGTGTCACCAGCAGGAGAAGTTCCTGCAGAGGGGCAGCCGCCTGTTCTCCTTTGCCGTACAGGCTCAGGCAAAACTACCCGAAAGCACATGGGACCTGTGGTGAGCTAAATAGAGGGCGGCAATGCGAGCTCCAGCACACAGCTTGGCAGGATGGCCAGGGCTCGGCTCAGTGGGGCTGTTCTGTGTCCTTCAAGAAGCTGACTAAAAGGCTGTGGCATCTTCTGGGAGCAGAAGGAATTGGATGAGTTCGTCTTTATCACAGACATGCTGCCTCAAGAGCTGTTACGGTATCAGAAGGCGCCCAGTGCAGCTCAGAGTGCTCGGAAGTCCTTTTCTTTCCAGCTGTGGCTCCAGCTTGTAGCTGCTGCACTGACCACTTGGTTGGGAATGTAATGGCCCAGATGGCAATTTGCTGTGCTTGATTCTGCTTCATTAGATGCAAGACTTTGGCACCTGTCAATTCTGTGCTTCATTTTGAGAAGGTTCCCACCACCCCCCCCAATCTAAACACTGCAAGTGCAGAAATCGCACCTTTTAATTGGCAAAGCTGATAGTCTCACCTGAACGATGACAACTGTTTCCATGTTTGCTTCAGGCAATTTCAAATAGTTATTTCACTAGTGCAGAAAGAGTAGGGTTTATTTTTAGGTGGTCACCTATTGTCATGATGCCTTCTTTCAGTACAGGTTTAACTATCCAACTGTTTTGTTCTGCAGGACAACTGCCAAATCAACAGACCAAGAAATTAATTAAGCAAGGCTGAGCTGAGCCTTTGCCTTTTCCACACATGTCCAATTACTAGTGACCTAAATCTAGGGCAAAAGCCTGAAGTCTAGAGCCCATTTAGAGAAGTGGGACAGCAGTGCTTCCAAAGAACTGCACATTTCTATCTTACATGGAACAAATGTCCTCAATGAATGTTTTAGAGGGAAAGCTATTATGAGTCGAGCTGTAACGGTTTGGTGTGTTTCTTATTCACTGTAAGCACACTTACACTTTAGGAGAATGCCTTGCAGGGAAAGGTGATGTGTTTCTCTGTAGCTGCTGTTTTCCTGAAGCTTTTTAATGAAAAGAAATACTCAGCAGAGCTCTGGGAACTTGCTGCTCCTGTTCTGGTAACTAAGCACGGAACAGGTATTGCAGCCCCTCAGCTCCCAAAGAAGGGAGGTGGGGCTGGCATAGCTTGACTTAAACACTAACCTCTGAAGGAAATTACTTATACAATGTAAAGAAATCCTGTGCTAAAATAGCACAGGACCCATGCTATCAGCATCTGCTCTTTGAAGTCCTGCCCTGCTCTTGAGCAAGTGTGGCTAGCATAAGGGTCTCACCTAAGAATCGCGGCTGCTTTCGAGTTAGCTTAAAGATGACCGGGGTGCAGGCTTGGCCATTCCTCCCTGGTGGTAGTTTATTCAGCTTTTGGCCAGCTCCCAAAAGCTGCTCGTCAGACTCTGTATTTAGCTGCTAATAGTTCTAAGCCTATAGCTGGCCATAGACCCTTTAGCATTCGATCTTTAAATTTGGCTGGTCTGCTTGGCTCAGTGCTGCCATTTTTGCTTGTTGTGGTGCTCGATGTGTCTTTCAGATGTAACAGGCTTCTGAATGCTTCAAAAACCTGGAAGCAATGCAGTTTTCCTACGCTATTCTGAAGGCTTGGTTCAGCCTCAGTGAACAGCATGGGTGTGCTCACGTTTGATCGAGTTAGCCTGACCTGCCTACGTGTCAAATAGCGCTGAAGATCAGCGTCGTAATTCAACGGAGCAGCTTCTGTATGCCCAGTAGGGTTTCGGAGAAGGCTGTGGTCAGGAGCCCGTCACAGCACGCAGGAAGGAGTCCCTGCTGGGATGTTGCTCACAGAAAGCAGAAGCAGCAGAGCTGTTCTGATGTGCAGCAGCGGCTTGAGGTGGAAGGTCAGGGCCACGCTTCTCGATCAGTTTCCAGGTTCAGATGAATTCAAAGAGCTATTCCAGCAAACACAGCTGAGTAATTCTGCACTGGCACCAAGCAATAGAATAGATGCAGATCTATGGTTTTGGTTTTTAATCTACTGGCTTCTCATAATTAATGTCCTGGTAGTGACTTTGAAATTGGGGTGCAATATTTCATTTAATCCTGTTCATAGTTTAACTCTTGAGGCCAGTTAGTTACTGTTTATAGTTAAGCGGGCTTACCATTTTTGGCATATGCTGTAAGTGTATAGTTAAGTATTTGGCATATGCTGTAAGTCTTTCCCACCCTAGCAACAAGGTTGCCATGTACATACCCCACGCTTTGTGTCTGTGTGTATCTGTGCTGAATGCTTTTCTAGCAGGTAGGCAGCCTTAGCGCAGTGCTTCCCAGGCTGCCCCGCAGGATCCAGCATTCCCAGACCCCTGGCATTACACTTAGACCCACCCAGACTGGTTTGCTTCCTTTGCCTTGCTGTTGCTCTTCAATCTTACAGTTCGTCTTCACAAGCTGTCTGTCAGCTGTGTCCCTTGACAAACATCTTCCCATCAAAGGAAAAGGGTTTGTTTTTCTGGCTCTCAGGGATCTTTACCCCTGAACTAGCGAACTTGACAAATATTGCTTATTTTCCCTTTCAGGGCTTCTGAGTGCCTCTTGACTTCCACAGTCAGTTTACTTACTGCATTTTAACCTCAGATCTGGCTGATTAAAAAAAAAAAAAAAAAGAACAAAAAACATTTGAATGCTGGATGTGACAAAGGGGAAGAAAACTTTTTGTTGTGTTGTGTCTGGAAAGACTGGCTGTCTTAAAGACCATTTATTGCTGCGTGTAATGCTTTCTGTAAGTAATTTATTGTGTGCTGGGATTATGCTTGATGTATATTCATGCAGAAACTTCAGCAAATGGAATTTTGTAATGAGTATGTTGTTTGTACATGTTTTGAAAATCCATAAAGCTTAAATGATCTTAATATTGCCAGTCTAACTGGGCATTAAGCAGTCCATTTATAATAGCAGTGTGTAAACTTTAAATCTGTTGAATAAAACTCCATTTTATGGGTGAAACATCTGATACAGAGTACAGAAACGACTCTGCCTATTGGTTCATTTCTTGACCGATCCTGTCACCTTTTAGGTCTGGGAGAGTGGCTCAGCTTCCTTCTGTGTGGTTGGCTCTATGCTGCTGCTCTGCTAATTGCAAACACTGTTCTGTGCTTACCCTGAGTGTCAGCAGAAGAGAGCTCTAGGTGTTTACCTAGCATTACCGTTACTCCATACTTGGTAATCCAGACTAATGTTTTCAGAAATGTCCAGCAAATCAAAGTGCCATATTAGAATGGTTTTCTGAAAACATCACCCTCTTCTTAATGCCTTTTTCAATTGAGTATTGAGAATTTTTTTTTTTAATTCTTAACTCTGAGACTTCTTAGGTCTGTACAGTAGCATTGTTCAGTTAGTAAAGATAGCAGCCGATTTTTGATAACCACTTCTATATGCCCATATGAAACTGTGTGCACGTTCACTCACGCTCGAGGTAGATGCAGAGGAGTGTGTCCATGCCCCGCGTGTAGCTGCTATTGCCACTGGAGGCAGAACCCAGCTGACAGATGCTAGGATTGTTGTGGCATGTGGTTAGAATGTGCTGCTGTGACCTGCAGCAGTTTTGACATTTCCCCTTAGTGGTACCGTGCAGATTCTTTTGCAGTGCACAGCCTGCCTAGCTGAAATGAAGCTGCTCAAATAAACCTCCAGCAGACAGAGCAAAGGTTTCCTCGAGCCACAGCAGGAGAGTCCCAATCAACAAAGCAACAAAGATGACATCTAGCCAACAGGTTGTTCTCTGAATAGCCAGCAGTGTGGATATTCAGAAATATTGCTCAGCTCTGATCCTAGCTGCTGGCTGAGCCCCTCTCTGTGGCAGCTTTGGGTTGTTGGAAATCTTGAATCCTCCCACATTAGTGGGGGAAAAGTGCATGGAGCCTTCTTTCTTTGTTTCCTAATCTCACTTCAAGCTTTCAGTAATCTTGTTTTTTTAGTGGTATGCTGGTGGAATAAATGATTTTGTGTAAGCCGAATCCTTACCTTTTGTTTGCTTGCTGGGCCTTGGTTCTGGGTTGTTTGATGGTATGCAAGTGTCCCGTTAGTCCACAATATATTCAAGAGGTTAAAGAGTGATTATCAAGACAGAGTAATGAATGTGACTTTCTTCTCTTCAATGTGATAAGGACAACATACAGGCAGGAAAGAGGCTCCGATTGCTATTATATAATTTATTTGAGTATTTTTTTAAATGGTTATTGTGGGTGCAGGACATATCAAAGGAGACAGCCATTATGAAACATTATGAAAAGGGCTGGTTTGTGGAAGAGAAATTGTTAGTGTTTATGCACGCCTCCTACCCTTAAGGAGGATTGTATTTTGTATTTTGAAAAGGAAGCATGGAGTATGACTGCATGGAACTACCAGTGGAACGGTCACGATGGCTTCTGTGAAATGAGGTGCAAAGGGAAGAGCACTGAGGTTTTGGTGGGTCTGAAAAAATACAAATAGGAGGCTGAACTGAGCTCTGTAATTCCTTTGCTGCTTCTTGTATCCCCGTGCACACACGTCCTTCCACAGTGCCAAAGCACAGCCTGGGAAGGAAGAGATAACTGGTATCTGGGTATTTGCTGATATGAACCAAGAGAAAGAAAGGAGAGCTGCTTCCCAAGCTGAGATCACGTGGAGGAGATTGCATACCAAGAGCAGATCATAAGGTTGTAAAAGAATGAATTTCTGCTTACAGGCTGTAGCAGGAGAAAGGCTGGTCAGCTGGAGTTCAGCCCTGGTGAAAGGATGAGGGTTAGCAGTAAGAACTAATTTCATTTGTTAGTGTCTGAGGTATTGTAATGCATGGAGGACTTAAGCTATTTATATAACCTTATCATTGAGTTATATATAGCCCTAAAAATTCAAATTCCTGTGTCTCAGTTTGGCTTGTTCTACTTAAGGAATCCATGTGTAAAACTCTGCTTTTCTTTCCTAAACTCCTGCCAAAAAATATTTGAGGACTACAAATTGGTGCAGACTGCTCTCTCCTCTGCAGCTTTGCACTGAGTCCTATATGCTGCACCGGGGTTAGTGCTCTTGTGGCGATTCAGTTTCTGGTCAACTCTGTCATTTTCTTGCTCCTCTCTCTCCTGTTTGCCCGTGTTCGTCAGACCATGAGGCAGCTGAGGCTGAGGAGAGCTGCTCGTATGTAGCTGCCAAGGGACAGGGGTTTGACACCGAGCTGCTCATCTCAGTAACAGTCATTCAAGCCAGCAAGGTATAAAAACCACATTTGGGACTCCCAGAGTAGCACACCCCACTTGTCCTGAGCTGCAGAACGGTGCAGAAATTACGGCAGGTCTGCTGGAGAGCTAATGGCCTGGCCCCTTTCTGAAAAGCACCATTAGCCAAGCTCTGCCACGAGCTGGGAGAGCAGCACTCAAGGATGTGAGGAGTGCGGTGCTCCGTCGTTAGGAGCATTAGGGAGAGCTGTTCTGATTCACTGCACTTAAAAGAAGTTCTGAAACTGTGCTGCTTGTGTCCAGCCTCTTGCTTTGTAGGTTTATTAGTGTGACAGGTAATGGGGGTGCATTTAGTGTTAGCCACACAGGCAGCACGTGTATGGCAAGCATGCTCTTTCCCTGAGAAGTTTTTAGAAATTGGCGGTCACAGCCTAGAAAGAGCTGAGGCGTCTCATTGTTACAAGGTCATGGGAACTTGGCTGCTAGCAGAGTTTGGGCCATTAAACAGAACTACAGCTATACCACTGAGTGAAGCTCTTCCAGCTTCACAGTTCCAGAGAGACTTCTGGGCTCACTATTAACCCGTGCTCATCTTCCCCATAGCTTCTCACGTGGTGATTCATGCCCCTGAGTTGGGTTAGCAAGGCTTCTCTGAAGGCAATACAACGAACCCTGAGACCTCAATGTTTGCCATTTTCCATTAGGAGCAGGATGGTTTCCTGCGTGCAAGAATGTTTTTCCAAAATGATCCATTGTCTCGAAGATGTTCCTGCCTGGGTGCTTTGCAAAGGCAGTAACTCCACTTCAGTGGAGGAAGTGATGTGTTCAAAGTACCTTACTTTTTTCTTTTTTTTTCTCTCTTTTTTTTTTTCCTTTTTTATTTTTTATTTTTTCTTTCACACTAAGTGGAACGAAGTGGGGTGGTGGGGGGAGATGGCTTCTTCAGCGGATGAAATTATAATATTTTATAAATTGAATGTGGAGTGTTTGGGTTTATGCATTTGTTCTTGAAAGTGGATAGAAACTATCAAAGTTAAGTACAGCTTGTTACTAGAACATCCAATACTCATAACTGTCTTTATGCTGACTTGCGAATTGAGAAATGAGCTGCTGTTAATCTGAGCCTGAGAGGCAGCTCAGCGCTGTGCTTAGTTCCCTGGTTTAGTGCCATTCAGACACCAGTGTCACTGGGGGCACACACTCACTTTTATCGTTGCTGGAAGAGCTTCCTTGTGGTGTCCAAACAGAGCTGGAGCTATGGAAAGAGCCTGAGGCTCCTTACATAATGTGGTTGTGGTGCTGCTACATTATCATTTTGAGCTGTAATGCTTACAGTACCAATAAATCAAATTACTTCTTTTTTTTTTTTTTTTTTTTTTTTTTTTTTTTCCCTGCTGTAGAACAAGGATTATAGAAACTGCCCTCTTTTCCCTGTTACTGCTTTTCTTGTAGACTTCAATATGTGGTGTGTTTTATCAGACTTTATCTAGTTTGACAAGTTAATTTATGAAAAAAAGATTTTATTTATCACTGAAAGCCACAAACACAGCAGGGAAAACGTCTATGTAAAATCTTAGCAAAGATACTCACTGACTTTTCATCAAGCCCTGTAAGACTACAAACAGGATGGTAAACCTGAGAAATAGTGGTGAGGTTACTGAACAATTTGACAGTCCTGACATTGATCCCAGTCATTTCCAGAGTAATGAATTTGTACAGCTTGGAAGAGGTGTATGAAATGCAAGTGAATTTTACATGAGAAGTTGTTCAGGCAAGTCATGTCAGGTTAGTTGTGCAAACTGCTTTAAAGTTGCCCCAAGAGATCCTAGTACTAACTTAGAAACAGAACAGAAGCACATGTCAAAGCCATAAATCATAGGAATGCAAGGAGAAAGAGATGAAATCACTCTGATCACTTGAACCAGCACCCAAATAAATTGCTAAAACCCTCGAACACTCCTTCCAGCAAACCTAGGGGAGGAATCACGAACTGCTGGTACATGGCCAGGTCCCAGTGCCACCCAGCTGTGTGTCCCCACTTCTGTGCAGACATCACTTCTGGGCTGGCCACCCTTGGCTCTGCACGTGGGTGAACAGCTGCTTCTGGTGCACAGCTGGCCTCAGGTGAAGGTGCACAGCCAAATGGGGTCATACCAAGCACATGTGGAAAACACCCATTTCTCTTGCTTGGCTGTGCCGGGTGACCTGCTCTGCCACATGTGAAGTCAGGCACTGTGAGTGATGTCCCCTCTGCTATTATAGGGCGACAGCCTGGAGTCTGGAGTAGCTTAAAAACAAACATGCCCCAGGAATTGAGGGCTGGTGCAGAAGCAGGGTGCCCAGATGTGTAATGCTGCAGGGGTTGTTTAGTGGAGAGCTTCATGGCAGTGACCTCCAGAGCAGCCCTGGGGAGCATTGCCAGCCACCTGCACACCCTCTGCTGTTCATGGGGGTGTGGGGTGCCCCTGGGGCACTGCTAGCAGACAGCAGAGACTGATGTTTCCTGCTGCTGGCAGCAGAGCTTGGGCTGCAGCCTAGCAGTGGGCTTGCCCAGTGGGTAAGAGAAACTGATTCAAAAAACTCGTGTGCTGAGCTGGTTAGAGACTGCTGGAAAGATGCTCTGCTGCTTGGTGAAAGCTGCAAGGAGGTAATGTGCCAAATCCTGTTGCTGCCTTTTAGCTGCTGGCTTACTGGTTAAGGGTTGCATATGAATGGGAGGCCCCGGTTTGTTTTGCCCCCTGGACCTTGCTGGGTTCACGCAGACACCTCTCTGCTGCTTAGGCTGCGTGCTGAGCTGAGCAGGGTCACAGTGGAGCAGGGAGCCTAGGAACACCGCCATTGTCATCCTCTTCGCACAATGGGCCTCTCTGCAGTGACCAAAGCTCCCTCATTGTAGACAAAACTCTGTGTGCACTATACAGGTAAGGCTTTCATTTGCCTGGGCACATTGGAAATCCTCCTCTCCCGTGTCTCTAAGAATGCGGAGGCTGAAATAGACAGACATACACCAACATCTGTGTGATGACCAGATGTTACACGTCAAAGATGTTCATTTCTTACCTAGTAGCTTTGTTCTCTGTGAAGGTAGTTCACGTGAAGGTAAGCACGGGTTAATCAGTACACAAAGCAATATTTCCCTTTAATGTGGCACAAGATGTGTCCGCTCTAACAAAATAGATGATGGGCATTATGTCACTTGCTTTCAACAAAGCATTTTAAGTAGTTCATAAATACTCCTATATGCCAGATTCTTTAGGCAGCACAAGCAAAAAAATTTGATTGTACCCTATCTCATTGGAAGAACTGTTAAAATTCCTTACAGATACATGATACAGAGGAAGAAGTTCGGTTTCTCTTAGAGATATTGTAATAATTTTGAGACAGCAATAAGCTGAGGGTTAATTCTCTATCTTTTTGTTTTTAATCATCCCTGATGATTGTATGTGAGTAGGAAGATGGTTCTGTAGTTATATCTGGAACTTTGGGAGATGTGATTTTGATGGCTGGGTCTGCTGCAGGCTCCCTCTGACCTCAGATAAGTAATTTAATCTCCATGTTACTCCTGTTTGCCCGTGGAAAACTGAGATAATATCCTCTTTCATCAATTCTCCCTTTGGTTTGCTTAGATTGCAATCTATTCAGGTCAAAGATTGTTCCTTTTATTTCATATGCTGCTCAGACCAAATTAACTGAGGGCCCTGAAGCTTGATCTATTGATAATTCTGTTTTCTAATAGCATTATCTGGAAAATATCTGCAATCCGTCTGTAAGAGGTACTAAAATCACACTGAATAATGATTCCTCCCAAACTGCTTAAAACTTCAATCAAATTGCAGCATGACAATGTTATATCTAATGATTAGAACAACAGAGTACGGTTGGCAGATGAAGGTCCCCAGCATCAGCATAGTCTGAATTATTTTAATGCTGAAGTGCTGTTTTCACTCTAAGATAGCTGGGGCCTTGTTATGGCTTTACTCTGAGTATTAAAAAGCTTGTAAAGGAGAAAAGTTAAGTCCTGCAGAAGCTAGATCATAGCATACCACACTACGGTATTACTGGTTCCAGCTGAACTATCAAGTAAAAAAATGTTCGAGATAAAATATCAGATCCTGACATTCACTGGCACTTTCTCTTCCATTAGCTTGTGAGAAAAAACTGAAGAAGAACTTCATGTGAAAAAGCAAAATCCTGAAGTGAATGGAAGTTCTATGAGTAGTTTTAACATATTAGCTTTCCTTTGTAAATAGGAGTATAAACTGTTACATCTAGGGGCCTTGGGGAGAAACTGAGAAGTATAACATCAAGCAGTAGCTAATGAGGATGAGAATAAGAAATATATATATATATATTTTGCATGAAACTCTTCAGAATCAGTCCTCACTTCCTTGCGGGTATTGTCTTTTACCAAGGCATTGCGCATTAGAAAAACGTCTAATTTTAAAATCCTTGCTGAGTGACAACTGGAGATGAGCGTGGTGGTCTTGCACCCTACTGACCACTTGCAGAAGCTTCGGTTCCTCTTTGGCACGTGTGCTCTGGACAGCTGCAGACAGCGAAACACCAGTGGCGTGTTTTCCTGAGCAGCTTCACAGCTTTTGGCAGTTCATAGAATATCCCAAGTTGGGAGGGACCCACAAGGATCACTGAGTCCAGCCCCTGGCCCCAC
>VXAV01011599.1:6823-22769 GCA_013399715.1 Alectura lathami
CAAAACTATGAATGTGCATATATTACTTAAATAAATTATTTTTATTTTATACTTTTTTTTCCCACTGTCCAAAGCAGTTTTGCTTGTTACCTTTGAGAAAAAAAATAAATATCTTGTGCAGAGATATTTATTTCACACATTCAACAAATGAATATGTTCTTTCTCATTCTAATCTCATAGATACAGGCTGGATAACTGGCAATGTTACATTCCTTGTATATTGCTTCAGTAACATAAAAAGTCAGTTGACTCCCATTCTCTACCCAGTGTTATGGCTTCAAAATATCTCTGCATTCGACCTTAAGGACAGCAGGATTTTCAGGACTGTATCTACAAGACCTCTGTAAATTTGTTTTAGAATGGATGAATAAATACCCTCTTTTTTGTTTGGTAGCTAAATGATAGGTGGGAGGGAGGAGTGGGAGTCAGTTCAAATAGACGTAATCTATTTCTTGCTAAAAAAAAAATATATATGCATAAATAAATACACTTTGAGTAGAACAAACTTTTTGATTCAAAACATTCAATTTCATGCAATCCCTGCAGGAAGTACAGATAACTGAGAGATCAGCTCACAAAATACAGAACAAGACTAATGCTCTTCTGTCCCATAACCCTGTTAGATACCTGACCTTCATAAGAGGGAGGCAATTTTCTCTGCATGAGGTAAATTTACATCACCCACCTCATGGGAGCATGCCCACTATTGTGCTACATAATATGAGCTGTCCAGTCTTCCCAGTCCTATGAGCAGCCCACTAAAATTTGCTAAGGCTGTTCTGTGGCTGTTGCTGGCTGGCTTTCTTCTGCTGCTGGGGTTTTGGATCATCTGGCAGCTCCCATGACAGAGCCTCTCTGTTGATAAATGTATTGCAAATCTGTTTGATCTGCCTCTGAATCACATGCAGCTGAAGACTGAAAGGCTGGCCACCCTGCATGGAGGTCCTTACCCTAAAGTAACCTTAGATTCATTTTTTTTTTTCAATTAATTAATCAGTTAATTAACTATTTTCGCAAAACAGTCGGCATTTGCAAAAATTTTGGGGCAATCAGAGAAGAAACTGTTTGCCTCATACTATCATCTAAAATTGAAACAAAATACCCAGAGGTAGACTGATTGTAGTTGTTCTGGGACAGTCATCTAAGAGAAGAAACACACAAGCAGATTTTCTTTCCCCTTACATCTGAAATCATAACAGTCCCTTCTGACACGAAAAAATCTAATATCTGGAGAAACCAGAGTAGGTCTGGGGCTTCTTTAAACTCTGCTGGAAACTGTAGCCTGAGGAGCAAAGCTGCTCCCAGCTCCTTCCTGCTTCTCTTCTTGTGCTTTGTTCATGAAACTTTTCCCACAGGGAAATGACCCGCCTCCGGGATCGCTATTCCAGGGTCATCACACTGAGGTGCATGAGAGCAGAGCTAGGCTCTGTGCTTTAAACAGGACTCGTTTAGAAGGTTTCCTTGAACTCCAGGCTCCTGTGCCCTTTTTGTTAATGTAGGAAAGAAAATCGGAAAAAAATTTAGATGTAGTAATGCTTCTGGAAAGACAATTTTTTTATTAAGACCCTACCATGAGTTAAGACGATCATTTTTTGACAGCAGACACATTGCTGTTCTCTGAAGGGCAAGAAACTGAACTTTCAGGGAGCCAATTAGGAAATGCTTCAGAAAGAAGGCTAGTGACAGCACCGGTCTGAGATTAACTGCAGTAAAGGATCCTCACAGTGCTGGCCGACATGTGTTTTTAGCATAGCTGTGATCTTTCTTTTGCGTTACTTAAAAACTGCCTTTACAAAAAGAAAAGCAGCAGAATGACTCCAGTTTTTTAAACTTATTTCTTTGTCTGGTCACAGAACTTTACAAGTGAATAGTTCCGCAGCAAACATCACTTACCAGCAAAGCTTTACTTCTTCAGAGAGAAAGGTTTTCTTAATAGTAAACACTCCTCAAAGTATTGGGTATGAGAAGACAAAGCAAGCCTGAAATGTGGTTTATGCTTTATGCATTTTCAGTCTTTTGCTTTTCAGAGACAGAAAGGTTTGACGTTTCCCTTGGGTCATTGCTGAATACCTAACTGCAGAGACATACTAAATTTTGTCTTAGCAGACAGTAATAAAGCAGGAACTAAAGAGTGACAATAAGAATTAATAATGGTGACACAAATTTTCTTTGTTTCTCTAGTACAAAGGAAAATGTTAGTGAAAAAAAAATCATCATCTTCCCCTGGTCACACATATGATCTCACAAAATCACAACCAAACTTCAAAAGATATAATGTATTTGGTATCTATTTTCCTACTAAAATGACAAAGATGCTCCTACAAGAAACAATGGTGACATTCTTGCTCCAGTTGTACTGGGCTGTAATCTTTCTGCTCTCGTTAGGACATGGGGGAAAATGAGTGCATAAAAATTATAATCATGTTTTGAGAAATCAAGTACAAGAGTTTCCTTTCCTATATCTGATCATAATTAAGAAGAACATAAGATTGAATGGCTCATGATTTCTCATCTTAGCAAATCACAGAATCATAGAATCATAGAATCCTAGAATGGCTTGGGTTGGAAGGGACCTCAGAGATCATCTAGTTCCTGCCGTGGACAGGGCTGCCAGCCACTAGCTCACTAGATCAAACTGCCCAGGAACCCATCCAGCCTGGCCTTGAACACAGCCAGGGATGGGGCAGCCACAGCTTCTCTGGGCAGCCTGTGCCAGCGCCTCACCACTCTCTCAGGGAAGAATTTCTTCCTGATGTCCAACCTAAACCTCCCCTCTTCCAGTTTTAGCCCATTCCTCCTTGTCCTACCATTATCCAGCCGGGCAAAAAGTCGGTCCCCCTCCTGCCTGTAAGCTCCTTTTAAGTATTGGAAGGCCGCAATGAGGTCTCCCCGGAGCCTTCTCTTTTCCAAGCTGAACAGTCCCAACTCCCTCAACCTTTCCTCATAGGAGAGGTGCTCCAGCCCTCTGATCATTTTGGTGGCCCTCCTCTGGACCCGCTCCAACAGCTCCACATCCCCTCTGTACTGGGGGCCCCAGGCCTGGACACAGTACTCCAGGTGAGGCCTTCCAAGGGCAGAGTAGAGGGGGACGATCACCTCCCTCTCCCTGCTGGCCACCCCTCTCTTGATGCAGCCCAGGATGCCATTGGCCTTCCTGGCTGCAAGAGCGCACTGCCGGCTCATGGCCAGCTTTTCGTCAATCACAACGCCCAAGTCCTTCTGCGCAGGGCTGCTCTCAAGGAGTTCTTCTCCCAGTCTGTACACACACCTGGGATTGCCCCGACCCAAGTGCAACACCTTGCACTTGGCCTTGTTGAACCTCATCAGGTTCTCGTGGGCCCACTTTTCCAGCCTGTCCAGGTCCCTCTGGATGGCATCCCTTCCTTCAGGGGTATCAACTGCACCACTCAGCTTGGTGTCATCAGCAAACTTGCTGAGGGTGCACTCGATCCCACAGTCTAAGTCGTTGATAAAGATGTTGAAGAGCACCGGTCCCAAGACGGACCCCTGGGGGACACCGCTCGTGACCGGCCTCCACCTGGACGTAGAGCCATTGACTACAACCCTTTGGCTGCGACCCTCCAACCAGTTCTTTATCCAACCAACAGTCCACCCATCAAATCCACATCTCTCCAGTTTAGAGATAAGGATATGGTGTGGGACCGTGTCAAAGGCCTTGCACAAGTCCAGGTAGATGACATCCGTCGCCCTCCCTTGGTCCACTGATGCCGTCACTCCATCATAGAAGGCCACCAGATTGGTCAGGCACGACCTGCCCTTGGTGAAGCCGTGCTGGCTGTCTCGGATCACCTCCTCATCTCGCATGTGCATTAGCATCTCCTCCAGGAGGATCCGCTCCATGATCTTCCCAGGCACAGACATGAGGCTCACCGACCTGTAGTTCCCCGGGTCTTCCTTTCTCCCTTTCTTAAAAATGGGAGTGATGTTTGCCTTTTTCCAGTCACCGGGGACCTCGCCTGACAGCCACGACTTTTCATCTATGAGGGAGAGCCACTCGGCAACCACATCAGCCAACTCCTTCAAGACCCTAATGAATGTACACAGATGTTTTTAACAATATTTTTGTTCATGATCAGTAATATCTGTTTGTCAATGCATTCACTGCCTCCTCAGACATTTTGTTACACCTTTTGCACAGGGGTGAACTTCACCTAGCAACTTCACTGCATAATGTCATTAGAATTCTTTAATCATCACAGCTCTCTCCTTATACATTCATTAAAAATACCCAGCAGTGTCTGGTCATGCAAGCGCTGACCCTGAGGTGTTGCATTTGGAGCAGAGAGGCATCAGTAGACCCCACACTGCAATGAAAATGACTGGTAGAGCAAGACTGAATGCTAAAAAGAGTGGGGAAATTTTTATAAAAGTAAATATTTACTTACTCATTTGTATCAAGCACTAATAATCCTGGGCTTTGTTTACAGAAATCCAGTGTTATTCAGACCTAGTTCATTTAGATTTTTTCCTGATTAATGTGCTGTTCTGTATTCAGTGGTGAAGCATGGTGTTTTCCCATTTGGATAAACTAAATCAGATATTATTAACCGTTTTTTATTTTTACAATTTTTTTTGCTTATTATTCTGTCTTATTTTTCAGAAGTATGCATATTTGAAAGTATGCTTCTATGTAATCTTCTGGCTAGAAATTAAAATGATTAGACATCTTTTACATGATACGCTCTGAGAGACAGAAAAATTAAGATCAAATTTTCAATTTTCATACCTATTTTTATCACAGCCCTATCAGATATGCTGACTTTCCCACTGTTTTGTCAAGTCAGCAGTTCTTTGGGAAGACTATTGCCTTCAAAAAAGTAAGACAGGTTATTAATTTGCATGTGTACTTAAAAATAATTTACATTCAGTAGACACACTACTTTCCCTTCCCTGTTTAAATGTCTTCATTTTGTTTAGATTTTTTAGATTTCTTTAGATTATATTGGAGTCACTGTTTGAATGTCCTCTTGGAAACTGTGTTTGCTACTGCAAGGCATGATGCAGACATTTTGTTTCTCACCACTCCTTAGCTCCTCCTAAACTGAATATAACCTCTAACTTCTGACAGGATTCCTTTCAATTTTTTTTATTCATTTCTTTCTTCATTTTTGTGTCTGCTAAGCCAGAAAAAAATATAATAATAAAACAAACAAACAAACAAACAAAACACCATATAGATAAGAAGATACACTTACATTGGCCACCTGAAATACAAGTCTTATTTAATGCATATAAACTCACAAGTGTGATAAAAATGCTTAACTGTGAAATTCTTCTTTACTGTTTTTGATGTTTCCCCCTTGTCTTCACAGAGCTTGTTTAATGTAAAACTTGTCAGCACTCATTGCTGTTAAATGTATAGTCTATTATTATTTTACCCCTATGTGACATTTCCACAGTTAGGATTATTTTGATCTGTAGAACATATAGGGAGCAATTTAGCCCTTGTTTCTGCTGCTTATGTGATATAGTAAAAGAAAGGGTTGCATCAGATGAAGAATACAATGCTATGTTGCTGACAAACCTTAATATTTCCCCTATATACCTGAATTATATACAGGTTATGGCCATGACAATATGAAACACTAAAAAGATAGTTCTTTTCAAGTTAATATTTGTAGGAATCTCTTAACTAAATTTTCCAGTCTGATCTTCACAAAGGTTCAGTTTAGAGAATCACAATGGGCCCTTCCTGCTTTAAAATCTACCAGACAGATTTTTTTTTTCTGAAAATGGAGAGAATTTCAGGAGAATTCTGCAAGAAAATATTTTACATACAGGAATATAAATTTGAACATCAAAACCTGATAATTAGGGCTTTTCTTAAGTCATGAGTCCTTCTGTGGTCAATACTACAAATGTTTAAAAGTGAAGAGGTACATACATTTTCCTTAGAGTAAATTGAATATTTTTCCTTCAATATCATTCTGTCATTACTATTTTTGAAGTCAGTAGAACAGTAGTGTCAGTCAAGAGACTGCTTCCAAGCTTGCACATAACTTTTGCAGTTGTTCTGAATATGCTTTCAAGGAATTTACGTCAGATATGTACAGTTTTATAGAGCAGAATGAATGTGAGGTTTATGTGAAGTTCAGTGGTTAAAGGCAGGAACGGGAAACGATCTTCAGAAAATACCTGAAACACAGAGGAATTTTACCACATTGTACAGTGGTTGTTTAAAGGTGCTTCAAACCATGCTGAACCCCATTCTTCAGTATGCTTTTATTTACCAAACAGTATTTTAGTGGTTGCATCTGACACCAGGTGATGCTAGCTGACACTATTACTAGCTCCACCTAGCTTTGACCTAGGAAGCCAAAGTCTAATAGCTAAGGAAGTGCCATTACATAGATCCAGAGGAAGAGTAGTAAGTCACCTGTTGGGGCTCTTTCTCTAGGGCCTTTTCAAGGCCAAAATCTGAGTTTCAGTGATAAAGAGGATTTTGTTCCAGAAGAACAGCTGATCCAGAATTCAGCAATTTCTTTAAAAAATTGTCTTACATGATGGCGATATACTTATGTTTCCAATTAATTTTAGCTCTCTTCAGTAGCCTGTATTAAAAAACGTTTCCAATTAGACAAGGATTTGTGTTAAGAAAACATGTATAACATTCAGTATGATTTCATCAACCTCATGAGTGACTTTCTAACCACTGCTTGTTAAGTGGAAGGCTCTAAGTCAGGCCTCATCACAGCTAAAGTAAAATACATTGATCAGTACTTTGCACATTCCCAGTAGTACGAGCCACTTAAAGAGTTGCGCTATTCTGGCCGACCTCCACCTACACAGACCTTGTGACAGCAGCTCATGTAGACAAAGAGGATGCAAAGTTGGTGGCTTGGGGCTGGGGAAGGACATTGCCAGCAACAGCACAGCCGTGACATGGTGTCCGCTGGAACCAATGGCTGAGCTTGGAGCAGCCCCTATTGATGGGGAAGGCCCTGACGGGGCTCCTTGCAGCCTGCTCCCTCTAACCTCCATCTTGGCCATCAGGCCCAAGCTCCATGGCTGCCATCCAGTAGGGCTGGCTGGGCAACCACCTCCAGGCCACCCCCACCCCAAGTGTTTGGTGCAGGCTGAAGAGACCTTGGGGCACACAGGGCCTTCTCCCCATGCTGCTGTACACCTCAGAATCTCTTCTTGAAGGCCCATCTGCCTTATAATAACAATCCATGGCATTTTTCTGATATACTCATCATCACAGGATACCTTTTAGTCAGGGTTGAAGGGCTGTGACATTTAGAGCAGGAATGTGCTGGTCCTGGGTTGCACATAAAGGAACAATAAATCCTGTCTGCAAGGACAGTGATTACATGGCGTAGCCTCCATATCTGTAGGCTGCAAAGACTGAAGGTGACTAAGAAAAGCAAGTTCCACGAAATTATTTCTTCCATGATTTTACCTGGGAGTTTCTGTGATGCTTGTCTACGTAGTGGTCCACAACTCTGAAAAAAAAAACTGTATTCACAAATTGAAAAATCCACTGAAATATGTCTAGTTTAGACAAGTATGGAGTTTGAAAATATTATACTATGGTCCTGTGGTCTCTGGAACATAGTTTATAAGTTTTGCTATAAAATATAGCCATTTGGATCACCCTGCTGCAATACTAAAGGAATATAGTAAGACAAAAAATGAATAATGCAATTTTTTACCAGAAGCAAAGACTAGAATATTAGTATTTTTTTATTTTTTTTTTCCCTGCAGGAGATACATTGTTACTGAGAACTTCCTCTGCATGGCTATAAATGCACCATGGTTTGGTGACTCCGTCTTTTTTCCCATTCTTTTTAACGAAAATCACAGAATAAAATTCCTTGCTATTCATTTTAGAGTGCTTTAAATATGGTGTGACACAGGAACAACTTTATTAAAAAAACAACAAAGTTGCAGAGTCAGACTTCAGAATATAGAATTTTCCAGGTTGTCTTTGTGCATACAAGTCATTTCTATAAGGAATGCATAAAGAAAAAGGGAGATATTCTTAAAAAAAAAAAGTGTTGGGAGAATCATCATTAATTTAAAACACCGATAATTAATATTGGGCTCTTAAACACGTCTAGGCTGTAAAGAGTAAGATTACTTTTTAAAAGCACAGGATGTTCAGGACTTTTAAAAATATGTGATTATTTAGGTGATTAAATGTTGGCTTAGAAGCCTATGATTAGCCATTTGGGTTTAAATATCTTGGCTTGTGATTAAAACCATCTTCAGTCATTTCTGTACTATATACAAGTGATAAGTCCTTAAGATGGAGGTATTAAGCAAGTTTGCATTGCCTGCTCCTGCACCAGCTGAAGCCCTGGGAAGTGGGAAGTGAAAAATATTTTTGGACAGTGTTGTTTGCTCCTTACATAGAGATATGGTGACAGAAAAACCAGTCAACAGAAAAAAAAAACCTGACAAAAACAGGATGAGAAATAGAACAGAAGGGATAGAGGGGAAAACAAGTTCAGAGACCAGGGGGAAAAGCAGGAACAGAGAGATACAGAGTGAAAATCTGCTGAATGAGAAGTGCATTAAATATGCTGCTGCTTGATAGCTGTGTGTGTGCAGAGCTTTTGTCGGTAATAGAGGGCACAGACTTCCATTTCAAGACTGATGCAGCACTCAGAAATCTTTCCATTAACTTCAATGAGCTTTGGATTAAGCACTTAGGGGGAAAAAAGGTTATGCTTAAACTGAATGCTTTTTTTTTTTTTAAGAAAGGCACTTAAGTTATGCAAGAAAGTTGTAGTAAACTCAGAAAACTCACAGAGCTCACAAGCCCTCTGAATCCCCTGTATTTACACTGCCTTCTTTAGACCTTGTGCTTGGAAATGGAGAAAAGTAGCTTATCTGTGAATTTAAATGAGTTCAGCAATGGCTCAGGCTGCAGAACATAGCACAAGATGTATCACAAACAAGCCAGCAAAGCAGTTTATTACACCAAAAGTGTGCAGGGATTTAAAAAATACAAGGGAATCCCTGATTACTATTGTGCTTTGGGATTAACACAGTTCAAAATTAAGCTGCTGTACTTGCGTAGTCTGACTCCTGCGTTTGAACATTTGAAATACATTGTAGTTATAATTTCTGCTGAGGAAAAACAAACAAAAAAAGACAACAACAAAAAGTAATCAATAAAACTTTGAAGATTAAAAAAAAAATTAAGTAACATTTTTATGAATATTTTTTACTGTCTTTCTCTTTCTGTGTCTGGCATTACTGTTTTCTTTTATCGCCCTTTTAAAGTGAGTGATCTGGGTGCTCCTGGGATTTCCAGCCATAGTTCACAACTGCCCCTTGGGCTCACACCCTGAACACATCCCATTTCCAAAGGAGTCTTACAACATAACGACAGAATTTCCTTACTCACGCATTACCAACAGGCCTCCCAATCCATTTCTTAATCACAACCTCCTCCAGAGCTGTCCTTTAAAGGCTATTTGTATGGGGTGCCCGGGTGATGGTGAGGTGCTGCAGGGCTGCTGTATGAGGGGAGGATGTGGCAGCTCCGTTCCAGACACAGCCAGTTCCAGTTGGCTCCAGTGGCCCCACCACAGGGCATGGCCGGTCCCAGCAGCCATGGGTGGGTGCGTCAGGGAGAGCCTAGGAAGGCTGCATCTGGAGCAGAGCCTGGTGTGAGGAGGAAGTGGCGGCAGGGAGGGGCTGACTGCAGCCCCGTTCCCCAGCCCCATGTGTTGCTCGAGGTGAGGGTGGTATTTTAGTTTCTGTCTCTTACCATCCTGTTCTATTTTTGTTTAGCAATAGATTAAATTAATTTTCCCCAAGTCAAGTCTGTTTTGTCTGTGATAGTAATTAGTGAGTGATCTCTCTGTCTTCATCTTCACCAATGAGCTATCTCATATCATTTTCTCCCCTTGCCTTGTTGAGTAGGGAAAGTGAGAGAGCAGCTGAGCGTGGGTCAGCCCACCAAAAGGCTTGGTTTTACTGTTAAAAAAACAAGCAATGTTCCAGAAATAAATAAATAAATAAATAAATAAAGGCCTACACATTGCAGAAGGACATCTGAGTCTTATTTTAGTGCAGGAGATACACAGATTTTAAAAAAGGAAACAAGTGCAGATTGCAGTGACCATCAGTAAGAGCCGCATGCCATGGGCTCCTGCGTTGTGTCACATTGTCATGTAGTTTTGCTGCCGTAATAGATCAAGGTCAAATTTGACACTAAAGAGAACTGTGCTTTTGTCTTCTTCTGAGTCTCTGTTAAGCTTGAGTATTCTTTCCATTTTTAACAATGCATGCAGGCATAGCAATTCCTCTTTCCTGCATCTGATGACCTCTGTACAGTTACATTTTTCTAGTCATAAGTTATCTACTGGCTCTTACAATATGTTCCCATGAGCTTACTGATGTCCAGCATTCATAATGTTTCCTTCACTCAGAGAACAGAGTGTTTTGTTGCCCTTGAGCTCCAGGGTCCCCAAGAATCAGTTTTTAACACTCTAGTTCTTTGTTTCCTCGTTTCTCCTGGGGGGTTTCCACTAACAACTTCAGCCTCCATACAGTGAGTGAGAAGATGACTTTTCCCCTTAGGTGGCAGCTACTCCATTGTTTCAAAGTGCTCTTACTTAACTGGAAGATTATTCTGGTTACTGAGTCTCAAATAGTCCTCAGCTGGAATATACATGACCAGGAGCCCTCATAGCAAAAGCCAGACTTCCTGTTTGCTGAAGCCTACTGTGATATGGCAATCGTATTAAACACAACCAGAATTAATATTAATTTATCTAGAAATGTAACTGTGCCAGAACAGTTCCAGAAAATACCACTGTTCTTTTATGGCCCCATATTCCTAGCTGTGAGATAGGCAGGTCCTTTTTTGAAATTAGTCTTCATGAGTGAAGCTAAATTTATGCTATAACATAGACAGGAAAAAATAACCCTTAAAATTAGATTTTGCTTAGCAAATACATTGGCTGTTAACAGTTTCTTCTTCTGTTTAAAAGTCGTGCAGTTAATTCACAGCTGCTCCTACTATCTTTAGAATGTTATTGCTCATCTGCAGGGATGTGGACACTATCAGTTGGAACAGACAAAGTAAATGACCTTGAATATTTGACCTCTCTGACAGTCCCATATTAAAAAGAATTAACAGATCTTAGTTACATAAAAGACTTAAGTAGTGAAACTAATTGCATTAAATAATTCTTCTTATTCTATCATCTGTCATAGTCTCAGTAATTACAAATCAAACATTGCCTACTGAAATATTTGTTTTGAATGGTAGGTGAACAGAAAATAGAAAAATGTAGTATCCCACTAAGCTCTGGCTGTTCCTAATGATCTGCTTTTGCCCTTTTTTAGGATATGCTCCACCAGTAGGCTAATTTCATGATATCTCAATATTTATATTTCCCAGAAAGACAATAAGTATGCCTACATGGAGTATGCTAGTGAACTTTGCTATAGCACTTCATTGGAAATGGTAAAAACATATAGTTAATAAAGAAAATTCCTTATTTTCCCATCTCCTGAAATATCCTCTACAAAAATCCCCTGCAATGATTCTCAAATACTAAAAATTTCAGTGTGGAAGTGGTTAAATATTTCATCCTGCACCTTTTTGTTCTGCATGGAAATTTTCCATATGTGTGCATTAAAACATTTCATTTAATGTATTAAAATTAACTCTGTTTCAGGACCATTCAAACTTGAATTTAATTTTTTATTAATTAATATTGCTTCACTGGAATTCAGAAAGAGGTTGACTGATACCTGATGCATTGACATTCATGAGTCCCTTATGATGGTATGCAGTAGAAATCCTGCACTGTGTTGTGAGCAGTATAGGCCTGACCCAACTGAAAAGAAGGGATGGCTTGAACTGTTGTTTTTTCTATCACAACAAGCAAGATATAAGTTGACATAAGTTGCACCCTCAGCAAGTTTGTGGATGACACCAAGCTGTGTGGTGCTGTTGACATGCTAGAGGGAAGGAATGCCATCCAGAGGGACCTGGACAGGCTTGAGAGGTGTCAACCTCGTGAAGTTCAACAAGGCCAAGTGTAAGGTCCTGCACCTGGGTCGGGGCAATCCCCAGCACAAATACAGGTTGGGCAGAGAAAGGCTGGAGAGCAGCTCTGAGGAAAAGGATTTGGGGGTGTCGGTTGATGAAAAACTCAACATGAGCTGACAATGCACGCTTGCAGCCGAGAAGGCCAACCGCATCCTGGGCTGCATCAAGAGAAGCCTGACCAGCAGGGTGAGGGAGGTGATTCTGCCCCTATACTCTGCTCTCGTGAGACTCCACCTGAAGTACTGCATCCAGTTCTGGGGCCCCCATCACAAGAAGGACATTGAGCTGCTGGAGAGGGTCCAGAGGAGGGCCACGAAGATGATCAGAGGGCTGGAGCACCTCCCCTGTGAGGGCAGGCTGAGAGAGATGGTGTTGTTCAGCTTGGAGAAGAGAAGACTCTGGGGGGAGCTGATAGCGGCCTTCCAGTACCTGAAGGGGGCCTACAGTAGAGCTGGCGAGGGACTCTTCAGAAGGGCATGTAGCGACAGGACAAGGGGTAATGGCCATAAACTAGAAGAGGGGAGATTTAGGCTAGATGATAGGAAAAAATTCTTTCCTGTGAGGGTGGTGAGGCACTGGAACATCCCAGAGAGGCTGTGGATGCCCCCTCCTTGGAAGCGTTCAAGGCCAGGCTGGATGGGGCTCTGAGCAACCTGGTCTAGTGGGAGGTGTCCCTGCCCAAGGCAGGGGTTTGGAACTAGATGATCTTTAAGGTCCCTTCCAACCCAAACCATTCTACGATTCTATGACGCAGGGCTTTATGGGTTTAATTACCCTGGTCTAAATGCTGCAGTCCTTTTGACCTACTTCCTCATTTCTTCAATTTTTTTCTTTTACTCACCGTCAAAAGTTGTTACATTTCTCATCAGTTTTAAAAGTTTCAAAATCTGTTTGAATTCTTGTTCTGTTCTGCCTGAATAATCTGCTGTAATTACCACTTTCTCTACAAAAAATCTTGAGTATTAGATGCTGGTACACTGCAAGGAAAAAACATATCTCTAAACAGAAACTGTAACCAAGAAAAACCTTTATTTCCAGTCAGGAGGAAGACTGATTAATGGGAAGAGGATGGTGCTTTGCCTAAAGCAACACACACTCATTTTTTTTTAACACTATTCTACAGCTGATTTCTGGGAACATACTGAGAGGAGAATATACATATTCTTACAGACAATGTGGCATAGTTGGCTGTAGTTAATAGAATGATTTGATATTACTAAAAAGAGAACAACAATATGATCAAAATTTTATGAAAATGTCCTATCTTACTGATAATTTGAATAGAAAATAGGTTTGTATTTGGTATTTAAATATTTTCTCATTCATTTTGCATTCATCTTACTCTAGTATAGATGTAAATTCCACTCGTAAAAAAAGCTAAAGGAAAAAAAAAAAGAGAAAAATCAGACCTAATTAACTTATAAGCCTTAGGGGGAAATGATTTTAGTCTGTGACATGATAACTAGAGCAGTGCTTGCAAACTCAGTAAACATGATCTTGTGTATTTTTTATTGCAGATAAATGATGAGTCTGATATTTTTCTATATATGTAATAAAATACTGGCATTAATTCATGTTGTCATACATTACTGGCAACAGAAGGAAAGCTTAATCTTGTAGGAAATGAGTACACATTACTCAAAACATGTCTGCAAGCTTTAATCTAATTTGAATACTATCTTTGTTAATAGTCTCTTGGGGCACACAATTTCAAGCTATCCAGTCTGGGTTAAAATGAGCAGAGCTTGGTTTTGAATTATGTTTTCTGATTTTCTGCTTGCAGCCTATAGATGAAAATACCTTGGAGATGAGTTTATGTAAGGTAAATGTTTGAGAACACAATTGTGTGCTAAATTCCCAAAATTAAATGCAAAGGACACATCCCATGAACAGCTCTGCCCACAGGAGCATCTTCAGCTCATACATATCCCTCTGCAACAAAGATATCCAGCATTATACCTATGGAAAACTGCAGACACCAGAATTATTTACTGTGATTCAAAGCTTTGCAGTAACCCACCTCTGAAGACAGCCCACCCAGCTTTCAGAATCAAATTCATATAGAGTAAGAAACTTGGATCATTAAAGAAAATGGCAGGAAAACACCAAGAATCACAGAAGCATAGTGTTGAAAGTACCTCAGCTGTTTCCCTTGTTCACACTGTTGCTCTAAGACAGAATCACCTCTGACATTATTCCCAACAAAAGTTTTTCAAATCTTTTCTTAAAGATTTTCACTGACCACAGCCTTCCTAGGCAATCTGTGAATTGTAATGGCAAGGGATCTTTGCTACCCATACCTCTTTACATCCAGTTGAAACTTTTTTATTGCACTTAAACTCATTGCTTTGTGATCTACTGTGAGCTCTGGATTATTTCCAGTTAGTGCACATCTCTGTTCTGAAATACAGTGCTCAAAATTCATTTTGTATTTCAGCTGAAGCCATATCAGAGATAAGAAAAGTGAAATTTATGGTGTTATCTTCTTCCTGCTTCCTGATAAGATGTTTGCATTTTAAACAACAGCATGAAACTACTTCTGTTTGTGACATTCTACAGCCCCTTCAGACACGTTTTTGAAGACAAGTTGTCTAGTTAATTGTCTTCCATTCTACATTTGTAACAATGTATTGTTGCTGCTCAGATGTAGTACTTTGCATTTACCCATATTGTTCTTTCAGATCATATCTTCATGTTGTTTGCAAATTTAGAAAGCTTGTTTTCCAATCCAACATTCAGGTCTTCAATAAAACTGTTGAAGAGGAGATAAGCACTGAGAGAACCTTGCATATCTCCACTTAACATATTGTTAAACAAGTCAGTTGGTTTTGCATTTTCAGTATAAGAATGTCATAATGACTGTTTTTTTTTTATATATAATTTATGGGAAGTTCATGCAAGAATATTAAAAATATTATTCAAGTTACCACAAATAACCTCAGCGACTTCCCTCCACCAGCCTGCCATCCTGTCTAGGGGGAAATTAGATTAGGTTGACAAAATATATTCTTGGAGAAAAAAAAAGTCATGTTGGCTGCCATCTGCATGTCACTTCCTCCTTATTTTCCAGGTAGATACAAGCAGTTTATCTGATCACCTCTTCCAGAGTGTTTTTGGATCCTGTCATATTAATTGTATAAGTCACTTAATCACAGCTGACTTGTTTAGTGAAGATTGCTAGGAAAAAAGGCATCAGACATCTCATTCAAACTTGTCTACAATTTTCCTCTGTGTTAAGTAGACTAGTCCTTGAACTTCCTTTTAGTTTTAATAACGCGAATTTAAGAACAATTTTGAACTATGAAATTATTATAGTAAGTAATTATTATTTTTCCCTGTGTCACTTCTGGATAGTTGCACATCATTCCATGCCCTATTTGTCCCATTGTTTGTTGTTGTTGTTTGTTTGTTTGTTTGTTTGTTTGTTTGCTGTGGTTACATGTTTCTGCTGTTCTTTTATTTTCATCTTTAGCAAGTTATCTTCAGTCTTTATACTTCTTTTCTGTGGGTGGAGTCAGTGAGGGTTTTACACTTTAACCAAGTTAATCTACTTTAATACTTCTTGTCTCTCTGCTTTGGGTTAATTTGTGACCTTAGTATGGTTTTATTTTAGGGACTGCTTTATGCCTTGAGTCTTTGTTCTCAGGAGATAACTAGCTACCAGTTCCCTCTATGCATTGAAGTCTGTCTGATTTTCATGTACCTCCTTCCATCGCTCAGGACCATAACAGACACAGTTCTATAGTCATTCACACACAGACTGTTTCACGACTACTTGTTCTATGTTACATACTTATCAATTGTGTTGTTTGGTTCTCAACCCAACTATACATAATCTATTCTAAAATCTTGCTGGAAAATCTGATTTCTGCTCCATTCTCACCTAGCATAAAGCTTCATAGT
>VXAV01011599.1:31360-50489 GCA_013399715.1 Alectura lathami
GATGATGGGACCACACCAAGAGTTAGATAGAGCAGGACAGTATTTGGCTGAAGTTCTTATCATATTCCATACAGTTTTCCATTCTGCCTATGCTACCTATCGGGGTCATAGAAGTATTTCAGAGATGTTTAGACAAGATTTTATTTGGTTGGTGGGTCTGTTCGTTTGTTTGTTTTTGAGAATGAGATTGNCTGTGCACAGCTCTGAGTGAACCTCAACAGCTAATGAATACGAAACACCTTTTAAAAAGTGACTTATCTTTAAATATGGAAGGAATCTAGATTGCAGTGAGATATCTGATGTTTGCCATGTAACAAAGGGAGAAATTCTACTTCATATTGATTTATAAGGAAGGGTGCTTTATAAAATGGCATGGTTTTTGAATAAGATCTGGGATAAAATGGGTAAAATAACAAGATACAGATCATATGCACATTTACTGTGCAATATTTCAAGACCTATCACATGGATGTGTAGATGTGTGTGTACACCTGTGTCTTCACTCCTGTATATCTGACTATTACTCACATGAGCTGGAGAATGAAAACAGCTGAAGATCGTTGAGTTCCTCACTTGTGGAAAGGTGCCCTTTCTTTAATGCAAAACAGATATTATGCAAAGGAGCTAACACTAGTGGCAATTTCCTATAGAGTTTAAAAAGCCAATCAATGTGTCAAAATGATTGTTTACATCTGTGGAGCTAAATAATGTGAAACATGTAAAATTTATTACCTGTGCTTCTAAAACACTGTGGGCAGCTGACAAATTTGTTCAAAAGTAGGAAGAAGAGAATTTGGTACAGGTTTGATAGGCACGCTTTGCAACACATTCCAGAAACATTGCACCTTGCAATATGATCAAAGCCCTAACCCCCCTGAATTGCTTTCAGGCAGAAGAATCAAGCCGTGTTCTCTATGAAAAAAATCTTTTTTTAACAAGTGTCTGAAGTGTAGACAAGGTCAGCAGGTAGCACAGCATGATTCTGAGACATAGACAATGAAACTTTATAAATTCTGTACTGATGAGAATAAATCTTCAGGAAGAACTGGAGCGGAGGAAGGTAATAAAAAAAAAACTTATAAAATCAGTGATAGATTCAAAAAACAGATTTAATTTATATTTTACATTGCCTTGCAGATACAAGACAGTCTACCTGCTGTCAATATAAACATAAAATGTGTAGCACCCACATATATAAACTCTCCTGCACCAAAAATATACTTCTAGTCTTTCTCCCACCCACTCCTCCCGCCGGCCATCACTACTGCCTCTCAACAGTTCAAGTCTACTTCTATCTCCTGCCACTGTCTCCTCAGAATTACTGGCTTCAGATTATCAGACTGCCACATGTACAAACTACAGCCCATTGATTTTCTGTATGATAACTCTTGTAGTGATAGTACAGAGCAGAGGGATGAAAAGCAGAAGAGTTTACAAAACTTGTGTTAACTGACAGGAGTTTCTGAAGACAGTAACCACTAGCACTTTTTTTGCCTTGATTGCCCTTGGCTCCATCCAACAAGGGGCACCTACTGCTGGCAGTGATGCTGCATGGTGACTTTTACTCGGCACAGGCTTAATAGAAGGAATGAATGATCAGATGTGATGGTTTGGTTTTCTCTTCCTCTGTGCTGGACCCAGCCCTTATTTGAATGCTTCCAATATCTGTCCTCAGACAATTCTCTCATTTCTTTCTCACAGACACAGGCATGAAGAAATTGAGGGGATACAGTTCTCATAAAAGGAGAAAAACAAACATAGGAAATTCAAAATTTTTGCAAAATAGATACTCGTGTGCAAAAAGCACAATGGACTAATGTGCTAGTCAGCAAGACTCAATACATCTGAAGGCAGTTGGTAAGGTAAGACTTTCACAGGAAAGTGTTTGGCTGTCAGATTCACAGAGTTGCTAACAGCAATGATAGCTGCAGGTCCCATTTCATAGATGGGTGTATTTCCTCTATATTTTCTGGAGTAAAGAGTGCATTGGATTCTCCATAGAAACATAAGGCTGAAGGTATTCTTCATTGACTTTTAATTTTATACATCTTTCCTCTAATGCAGTGATTTCAATGCAAAGTCTATCATTCAAGGGCACTATATGGATTAGCTGTGCTCCTGAGTTCAGTGATTTAGTAAAACCACAAATTGATTTACTAGTTTTTCCTAGTTTCAGTTTTTTTTTTTTTTTTCCATCTGGGAAAAATATGAAACCAATAACTTATTTTATTTTTCATGAAATGAATCACCCAACTGTAATTCACTGAAACCTGCTAATAGCCCTAAGATTTTTCATTTGACTAAATTGCTTCATGAAATCTGTGACAGGAGAATCTGGGATGGCTAGGGAAAAGAGAGGTAAGCTACATGTGAGCCAAGGAGACTTTAGGAACTCTTTATTAATTCAGCACAAAATGTTTATAAGGAAATAGCATGAATAGTGAACAAGTACAGAGTGAAAGCATATGGGAAAAAAATGTTATAGCAAAAGCATTATACAGTTAAGGAAACAGCAACCAAAATCAAACTAACAAGAATAAGAAAAATCTAGGAAATGTATTAAAATAAAAAATGGTAATAAAGAGGTGAAGAATGGGGGGAATACTGGGCACATTATCACTCCAGTCATTCAGTGTCTACCTTGACATCATTTTGTACCTGAACATTGTGACAGAACTGGAGAAAAGAGTAAAACAAAGGAAGACTGAACATTGACAACTGTCCTTATAGGTAACCTTGACAAACAACCCAGCCTTCTAAAATTTCAATGTGTCTAATGATATGCCATCACTTCTCAACCAGTTTTTTGCTATACTTTATTTTCTCACCTTTTGAACTCACTTTATTTTCATTTCTTGCACTTTTTTTTTTGCTGCGACTTTCTTAGCTTCAAGCTTTTTGCTCTAACTACCTTTGAGATTCAGTCAGTTAAGCACAGCTATTTTCAATAATTTCAATATATATTCACTATCAGACTTCTGTTTTAACTTGCAGTCATAGTAAGAAGGTAATAATAGGATGGGTGAACTGTTTGTTTTCTTAGCCAAAATCCAGCTTCTCCACTGCTCTGATAAGCTACTCATTTTGCTTTCTCATAGATCTTCCACTTAGAATTATTTTTTAAAAGAAACAAAGAACTGGGTTCACTGCCATTGTGATATGAAACAAACTCCTTTGAAAAATCTGCCAGATGTACTACAAGGTCAACTTGTATGGGCATGATTTGGAAATGTACTGTGGGACATTAAATTTCCTCTATGAATTGTTCTCCATGGACAAAGAAGTATCACAGACACAGGAGAGGAGAAAGAGTGAGAAAGAGAGAGGGTGAATGAGAAAGGGAGAGAAAAAAAAGGAGAGAGAAATAAAGAGAAAGAGGAGGAAAATAAATGGAAATCAAAAAGTGTTGCTTGAAATACCACAATTTTAGCCTCAGAATCTTCAGTAAGCAGATGTGAAGAGATTTATTTTATGCTATCTGCAAGATATACTTGTTTTCTTCTCAGTATATATTTTTTTTTTTTTTTTTTTTTTTATTTTANCTTAGAAAAGAGTATCTCTCCTATTTCTTCTCAATCTTTGGAGTATTCAACAATTCTATGCTACTTGGATAGTTTAAACCAAGCCTAAGACAAGTGAAAGACAGCAATGAAAGCTTTATTATGTTTATTTTCTTTCAATTTCAGTTTTATAGTTATATTATGTCAGATCTAACTACTCTACGCTGATATACCCACACAATATATTTAATATGCGTTAGTAAAATTATTAGTGTAGTAATTACCTATGAGACAGAAAAGTACTGATTAATTCTATTTTTCAAATCTTTCTTTGAATGCATATACATAAATGGAAAAAAAAAAATTGACAAGCAAGCAATCTTCAGTTATTACAAAGCATTCACTAGTAGATTATTTACTCTAAACCTGCAAATATAATTCCACCAGTAAAAGCAGTCATTAAATGGAAACAGAATGTCCCACTGGGGCCAAATTCTGACACTGCTTCTCCCCCTGAGTAATTATGTTTTATCCACTGAATTTCTTGTGGAAATTAATATTAGTATTCACAAAGTCAGCCGTTTACTTCAGTGGAGCAGTTCCATTAATTAAAAAATATTTTTGCATTGTTACTATTAGTTGTTTTTCATTACTATATATTGCTTTACATTGCTGTTATTATAAACACTAATTTTGTTACTGTAGTTGCTTGTTCAAGTATTTTGAGTTGGGGTGGGGGGACATTTTTCCTGAGAAATGTTTCTATTTTCCATTCAGATCTAATTATTCACTGTATATCAGAGCACCCAAGTGGGAGATCTGTTTTGCGTTATGCTAGAAAATGGGTAAAAATAGCTAGCAAGAGAGCTCACAGAAAAAGGTTTTGACTTGGCAAGCCATTTAAGTGCATGCCTCATTTAAAATATGTAATTAGGACCCTGGAAGCCCCAGATTTATTGCAGGAACAGAGTCTGAAATGCAACTGTGGCTTTAAATTTCTGTTCTGTGCTTCATAAGTTTGTGGTATCCTGCCGCCTCACATACAGTAGAAGAACATCAAAACATCACAGCAGATCTTTATGGCCTGTGTCTCAGCTGATAACTACCAGCATTCAGCATGTTTTCGGTACAATCCACATGCAGAAAGAAAAGACTACATAATTTAAAATAATCTCTTGTGGTAAAGATATTGCTTATATTTTATATGGCTGAAATACCCCTTGAAACTGCTGAAGGCATTGGAGAGCTTTTGGTAGATATGAATCATACTTTTATATGGTATATTCCATGCAGAAGAGAAAGCAAGTATCTGATGTTTGTATAAAAGTACTGAAAAACACGTATTTTTAACTACTGATTTTCTGAAACTATTGCTGAAGGCACTTAGAATTCCGTAGGTATTGAGTGAAGTAACCTTGTTTATGTGGCTGGAATAATTGTCCTGGGAACACAAACCACTTACAGAAGCTAAGATAAACCACTCATAAACCTACCAAAGCTGCCCCCTCAGCATTAAATTGTATGCAGGCTATCCCACTGTTTTTCATGGAGCGACCGCCACATGTTTGAAACCAATGGTTCTTTACCCGCATTCAGGTTAAGCTCTAGCTCCTAGAGCCAAAGGCCCAGCACAGTCCCTTGGCGCTGCCACTTGCATGCATGTCTCGGCCTTGTGGCTCACAGCAGCAACAGGCTGCCAGTCATCTCATCCCAACGGAGTGGACGAGTGGAGTCAGCTGCACAAAAGCAGAATTAGGAGCTCCTCCTTAAGGATGGTGCTCAGCGCTTGCTTCTCCCTCCCCTCCCTCATTCCCACTCCTGAAGGCACAGCCAGGGCCTCCCTCCCTGCTCCTCATCAGGACAGGAGTATAATGTGAAGAGACAAACCAGCTCACTGTTAATATCACATTCTAGCACCCTCTTTAGGGAACCTCAAGTGCAATCTTGTAGGCAGATTATTGAAGCCTGCCTGTGGAAAGGTTTTTGGCATGGATGAGTTTTCACTCCGGTGGGGGCTGGAGAGTTTTGGATTGTTCCTGTGTAATGGAACGGATGAATTGGTGAGCAGCTTGTAACTCTTACAGCTTTAGTTTTCCCCTGGCTGTCCATGAATTCAGGAAAACAGCTGCTAGATTCCTGACAAGTGATTCACATAGCTGATATAATTTAGTTTCTCTGCCAAAATCTCTACTTTTCTGTTTAATTGACTCTCAGACTGAGGGGCTTAAAGTATCTATCAGCTGCAATGGGTAGGATCAGTGTTGTAAGAATCATTTTTCAAGACACTGTATAACTTCCCTTACTAGTCTATTAACATGCTGAAACAGAGTTTCAAACAGTTTTAAAAACTTCTGCTAGGCTTCTTTCCCCTTTCTTGCAAAAAGGTTTGAAACAAATGATCTGTTCTCAAAGATGGATAAAGGCAGTTTGCTATTAGGGTCACCTGAATTCCTCTCAGAAATGTATACCGCAGATTTCTTCTTCCCATTCTATAATTATAGGATTACAGAAATAGCTTGGTCACTTTTTCTTTCTTTCTTTCTTTCTTTCTTTTTTTAAATCTAAAAAGTTATTAGAACTTGCTTCACCTAACCTCACTTTATAGTCAATAACGGTAAACAGTCTTTGATAAGTCTCCTTTGCTACCTTGGATACCATTTGTACTCTGAGATTTCTCTCTTCTTTTGGCTTTAAGGTATAAATTCCTGTTATTCATAACCAATCTGCATGTGTGTGGTTTTTTATCTTCCCATAGCTTTACTCTTCCTTCTGATGGCTGGCCTCCTCAATATTTTTGCTTTGTTTTCTACACTGGGACAGAAAGGTGTATCAAACATGCATGTAATGCTACTATATCAGGAGTCTTAGTAACCCTAGTGCCTAGTGTCTGCAGTGTGGTATGCAATAGCCTTGATGTTAATTGAGTAAGTAAGTAAATATGTAAGTATGACTGTGACACTGGGAAGGAAAAGTTATCAAGTGCAAATATTCCTGCATTACTTCTGGAGGAATACTAATGCTCCTATTTGAAAAACAACTATGAACAGATTTTTCCCTACCATCTTATCCTGGTGGACACCACTTTGGTAGCCCTCAGGAAAAAAAATAAATCTATCTTCAGGTTTTCCAGCAGTTTTGACACATCTGTAGAGAATGGTGGTGCATTCACAACTGGTGTTTCCAAAAAGCTGTGGTGTGTTTCTTTACATTCAGAATGTGTTGGTGTGTTCTTCACAATTAACAGTTCATCAGGGCTTCCGGCAATTCTCTTCTTTTTTTTTTTTTTTTTCCCTTCCTCCCCAGTTTAACAGCTGTCTAGGAACATCTAGCAACATTTCTCTCAGATGTTATTTTGCTGAAAGCACTGGGTGATTTGGAACAAAGCTGCCTGCTAAGAAGTTTATTGACAGCTACAGTGGACCCCAAATTTCTCTTCATTTTTTCCTCTTTTTTTTTTTTTTTTTTAATTAAATATAATTAATTCAGGTTGCTGGTGAGCTACTTATAGTTGTCATAATCCTAGCCCTGTAGGAATTAAAGACAGAATGATTAAGAAGTGGTTTGGATTGAAGCGTAAAGCACTGTTTGGTTCTGCTCTTTCCAGTCTCCCAAAGAGACACTAGGAGTTATTTCAAGGCAATGGGGTTTCTGGATACAGAAATCCTTAAGGCAGCAGAAATTATCATGAGGTTAAACCTGATCAAACTCGTTTCAAATATAGCCTTGTAAGAAAACAGCAGATTTTTCTGTATTCATGTCCAAAGTGGCTGGCTAGCTCACATAAAGCAACCTCCAAAAGAAATCTTGTCAAAGTCATTCAGTAGGCCTTGGTAAAACTCAGTCAAGTGGACCTGTTCAAGAATATGAGCAATGGCACAAAAGGAAGGTTGGTGAACTTATCCAAACATTTTGGACACAAGTTCAAGATAAACCTGGCTTTCACACTGCCCAGAATAAGGAATGCGTGCCCATCTAAAGCAGTACTGCTGAGAAGTAAGGAAAAGTAGCACATTAGCCACCTGAGGAACCCCTCATCCCTGCTTCCCATGTTAGCACCCATGTAAATTTTGTCTTTCAGAACTGGAGACTTCTTGGCTGACTAGCTGAAGCAGATACCCTAGGAAGCAAACTTGCTTGCATTTCTGATTTAAGAAAGAAAATCTGTGGGGTCTGCTTCAGTATTGATTTGATTTTTTACATCTCAGAATTAGAAATGAGTTTTCGTACTTGGGAAAAAATATCTGCATTTCTATCGACCGTCTTACAATGACAAACTTCCCTAAGGACCAGTGGAACTCTGCAGACCACCCCCATCTGCAAAACAAAACCTCTTGCTGAACTATTCTGCTCATTATATTTTTTTTTGTTTGTTTTTAAAATAGCTACTTTGCTACAAGGAAAGAAGAAAATTGCCACTGGAACAAGTTGTCCCAACAGTAAACTTCTATTGTANTCTGCAAAACAAAACCTCTTGCTGAACTATTCTGCTCATTATATTTTTTTTTTTTGTTTTTAAAATAGCTACTTTGCTACAAGGAAAGAAGAAAATTGCCACTGGAACAAGTTGTCCCAACAGTAAACTTCTATTGTAATGTAACGGTTTCCATCAATAGGTTAAAAAAAAAAAAGAAAAGAAAAGGAGAAGGGAGTCAGCACCAATCTAAGAGTTATCAAAACCTAGTCTTTGCCATAGTCCCATCAGGACATTAATTTTTGAAAAGGAGTTGTCAAAATATATTATTTGCCCTATTAAAGGAAAAAGTAGCTAAGTGTATAAGGAGATGTGTGATATAGACCTCCAAAACAAAGCATAATTTATTTGGAAAACTCTGTATAGAAACATGAATACATTTACATGCTAGTGAGGAAAACATGATCTAACAATGGTCTTTACATCATTTGAAGCATTTAACATAGTGATGTTCCTAACCTGAGTGATTGGTTTAGGCTAGGATTATGGTTGTCCCACACTGCTATCAACAGAAACTGGAGTCTGATGCAAGTCAGTCCATTCAAATAGGCACATTACAGGTCAGCAGAATTAGTTTAAAGATCAAAAATGAATTAAGTGAACCAGATTAAGGTGCCTAGTCTAGAAGGCAAGGCTTTTTTCTAATGGCATTTTATGCAGCCTTTAGAAAAGGATAGTCTTCCTCAGATGAAGAGAGTTGAGACCAAGCTGTGCTCACTTATCTCAAAAAACAGGGAGAAATGGCTGTCAGGCACTTGTAGTGAAAGGACTGACTCTATAATAATAGTTTATTCTTAATTTCCTCACTGAAAGGAATCATTTTCAGACTGAAATACATCTTCCAAATCTTTCAAAATGAATTCTGTGGTGCTGCACAAATATGTCTGGAGGAGTCCCTGTGAGATCAGAAGACTATGAACGCAGGAAATCCAGACCTGCTTAAGGGAGGTTGTGTGTTCTTCAATTCTACATGTGAGAGATCTTACCATTCCCTTGGGATTGCATATGCCCTATCCTTACAAAATAAGGTACCAGGATCTCTGGCAGCATCAGAGGAAGATGAGTCATGTCTGCAGAGAGGGTTTGCTCTGTATTCCTGTTGTATCAAAAAATGTAAATGATAAAATTGTATTACAATGAAAGGTCAATTCTTTCTCCTTCAGGAAGGAAATGTGGGATCTGATTAGCACCTTAAAGTCACTTGTGATAAAGGAAAAGAAATACACTATTGGCTAATGCATTCACTCAATCTGAAAGGTTAAATTGCTCAGCAACTGATAAATGAAGGTATTTACATTTAAGTTACCATAAATAAAGCAATGCAGTAGTGGTTTTAAAGAGTCAAGAGCAGAAATATTGCCAAAATTCACTGACTATGGCATTTACACACTTCATTTTCATCCATCCATACTCCTGATGTGAGTTAGATACATATCAAACCTAATTCAATTATCCGAAGGACTCACCATGCACAGAACAAAGAACATAGAAGACATGTATCAAATATTAATTCAGCTGATGAGAAATAGCTGAAAAAATCCCAGTTTCATCCCTTCTAGCCCCAGCAGTCATAGTTCTTTACTCAACATTGCTTCAAGATCATTAATGTAACGGTCTAGCTGTTTACCAGCTGAATCAGAGAATCATGGAATTGTGTATCACAGAACTATTAAGGTTGGAAGAGACCTCTAAGATCATCTAGTCCAACTGTCAACCCATCACCATCATGTCCACTAAACCATGTCCCTAAGTGCCACATCTACAAGTTTCTTAATGAGATATCAAGATGCTTCAGTAATAATGTCCTCTTTACAGGCCCTAAACACACCTGAAAATTGCTTATCTGAAATGTGCCATATCAATATTCCATTAGTGCGGTAGACAATCATGTAGGTTTTGTGGCCATTAGACACATAAACAGGGCTACGTACAGTAAAAGTTGCATGTGGGACAAAGCTGGGAGGGAGCAGGTGGCAGAGGATTTTCGCACTGACAGAGCAGTAGACAGAACGAGTTAAAATGTGAGTCTTAGGAGAAGGTGCAGACAACGATTTTGTCCTCAGTGTTTGCTCTGGGGAAAGCTGTGGGACATCAGCGCTGAAAACTCTGAAACTTCCTCTAGCATTGGAAATATAACGCATTTAGTTGCAACAAAATGAACAATTCCTTCCTAGTACAAATTGCTCTAAATCCCTTTAACTTCTGTGGAAGAGAAATGCTAATTTATACCAGCGAAGGTCATAGTGCAAAGAATCAGTTACATGGTTGCCAGAGACGGCTGTGCACTCTCACTGGATGGAGAAGTAGCATGAAACATGTTTTATATCTAGCTGAAGGCTTTAGAACACACTGTCAGTTCAAAAGTTCAGTGCTCGAGTATTATTGGATTACCTGTGCATTCAGGTTGATTTGTGGAAAAGGAGAGGAGGCAGCATGAAAAAAAAAGAGCAAAATTGACATGAAGATTCGAGGCAATGTAAACAGGCACAGGGAGACTGTTCCTACTGTTTAGTGCCTGTTTGTGCTAAAGAACAAAATCTTTTTCTCTTTCCACCCCACTGGAAAAATTCTACATGCAAGTAAAACCCAACGAAAACTGCTGTTAGAGTTGGAGGGCACTTTTAAATCACAACTTATCATGCACAGTTATCACCAACATCAGTAGGGAGGAAAATCTCAATGAAGAGCCCTCTTGCCTCCAAGAGATCAAGAAACACAAATCACACCATTTATTGTTGCAGCCCTCAGGACCTAAAATGCAGAACAAGTGTTTGTCCATGGGTACAGAAGAGACAGCACACTTAACAGAAGATTTTGCAGCAACAAATGCATGTACTGAACCACCCTTCTCTATGCAGATCCAGTACCCTTTGCTCTTTTCCCATGTATCTCTTATGATATGGAAGAAAACATACAACTGCGATAGAAGTAAGATTCTTAATATTTCACTGTTTCTCATATGTGCAAGAATTAGACAGTAGCCAAAGAAATGACCATTGAGAAGGTTTTCATTGCTTTCTTATGCCAGTTGAGAGAATGGCTGTTTGACACACAACTGTTTGAACAAGCTTGCAGGAGGGGAGACTCAAGTTGATTTCCTGTGGATGGTCAGGGCAGAGGTCCCTTGCTTGTACGACAATCCACTGCATGTTCCTTCCCTCCTGGTGCATGGTCAAACAGCTAGGAAATTAACAGAAAATGTTAAAATTAAATGAATTGTAAATATTGTAGAAAGAACCTCTTAGAAAAATAGAAAATATCAGTCCTTGTGACAGTTCATTATGAGACTTACTACCACTTAGGTGTTGTAAAGCGTTTAACAACTTCATACAAAACAGGAAGATAAATCATAAGCAGAACTAGAACCCAGAAAAAAGAGCACACATTGAATTGCATCATCTTTAGCCATAGATTTTATGCCAGAAAATAACACGGTTTCCATTTAACTGTAGCTTCAAATGCAAATATCAGTGTCCTCAGAATGAAGCAGATGTTGGGCTTTTTTTTTGGAGGAATAAGCAGTTGTTCATCTCTGAATCTTTGCGTTCTGGGAAATATTTGAATGCTGTAGCGAACAAACTGCAGTTGTAGCTAGGTTTTGCAGCACATTACCAGGCAGGCTAATTTTAGCTCAATGTTTGGAGCAATTATTGAGAAGTAGTAGACTGTTACAGTGATAATTCAAGATTAGGGTCAAGTTAAGGGAGTTTTATTTATTGTTCTGGGGGAAGATTTTGCTACACTTGACTGTAAATTGTTCCAACAGTGGATAGAGGACAGATGCTTCTAAACATAAATTGTAAGTTACTTTGACAACTAGAAGGAAAATAAAATCCTCTGGGGTGAAGATCTTACATTATCAATCCGACAGTAAAGGTAGTTACAAATGTTTTTTTCTTTCAGGTGTCTCTGGAGAAAACAATACACAGACAAGAGCACATCCTGCTCTCCTCCTGATCTGGGCTTTTTCTCCCTTCTTCACTTACCCCGCAGTACATAGTCATATACCATGTATATATATATGTATTCTGTATATATATATATATATATATATTCTGTGCTGTTATGCTTTTTTTTGGTCTCCTCCCTCACTCCATAGCACATGTGTGTGTGTGGAGCAACAGACTGTGCCCCATCAGCCTGACTTTACCACCAGTGGGGCTGGGGTGGTGATAGCAACAAGGTCTGTGAGAATGCCAACCGAAAAATACCCAAGAGCCTGAATAACACAGACGCCTTGACATCCTGTTCTGTTTGGGATTTTGTTATTTAATCATTTGTCTTTATGTGTATGCATTGTAATGGATACACATTACTAACGCATGTTTCAATGTGTGGCACATTCAGAAGGTCTCCGTGCTGCTCCAGCCAGTCCTTTGAGGTGAACACCACTGGGTTTGGCTCTGGAAGCTGGCACCAGTAGCATCCCGTGTTTGGCACAGTGGGGCAGCAGAGGACAGCACCGTGCAGCGACAGGGATGTGCCCTCTGCGTGGCTTGCACTGCCGGAGCAGGTCACACAGCCTGGGATGGAGAAGGCACAAAGAGGCAAAGAACGGAGGGACTAGAGCACGAGCACAGAGAGGAGAGCATTTCACTAAGCACATCCAAGTAGTTGCTTCTAAAGACCCAGGGACCAAACATGAAGGGAGGTTGTGTACTGTGTTGTAGAAGCATGGGTGTTTCAGAAATCATTTGGGCTGTGCAAGGGAGGAGCAGGACCTCTTGCCAAAGAAACACAGCACACAACAGTGCTCCATTCAGAGGCTAACTCTGCCCCTGAACAGCAAAGATTTTGCTGTCTTAATTAGAACTGAGATTCAGCCTTTGATGTTAGATTAATAAAATTGCATTTTTTCCCACCCTTTATTTTGATCATTTAGAAAAACAACATAAGAAAAAAAAAAATTGGCTTGATTTCCTCCTGGCCAAATTCTCTCCTGAAATAAATTGGCACAACTTCACATGAACCAATGATTCTTTGTCTGTTTGAACCATCAGAGAAATTGGATCAGTAGGTTTTGTGAGATTTCAAAGGGAAGTTAAAATTATTTATGGTGATGAAAACATACATTATAAAAAATCAAAACATCAATTTATGCATAAGAGAAAAGCTATATTGTAAAATGGTGTTTAGAAACATAAAATGCCATGTAAAATCCTATTAGGTAAAAAGAAAGGACACATTATTCTACTGTACTTGCAGATACTGAAAGCTGGACAAATGTACATTTTATGACTTTTTTAATGCAGTGCATAAACTATATTTGGATTATCTGTCATAATTCAAAGTTAAATGAACATAAAGTCAAATGAAATAAAATAAAATAGCGTGTACTCTTTCACTCTGCTCTCTAGACAGTATTTGTTCCTGACTACACAAAGTCCATTTCACTTCTGTAAAGTAAGAGCTTTGGCTTGGGACAGGGGACAGAGGCTGAACCCCAGATTTGAATCACTTGTTTTCTAGGCTACATACGCTGGGCCTGAAATCTGAATCACATTTAGGTCTCTAGTACCCAAGGAAACACATTTCCTTTGCAGAATTAAACTGTGCAATTGTGTCCTTTTGTAACACGTCTTGGAGTTGCATAGTGAAGATGAATCTGCACGTGCTAGGTTTGCATTATGGAATAAACCACTGACTCGTGTACTTGCCGTGCCCAGCTTATAAACCAGCATATTTACACTTCACCAGTAGTAGATAATAAAAATTTGATAAGATGAGCAATGATGTTACACAGTTAAAAAAAAAAAAAAAAAAAAAGCTGAGGGCAATCTTCTGAGGGCTTCTGTGCAGGATACCTATTTTAAGAAACTTGTGGACAAAGGACTTGAACTGAAAATCTATTTTTAATCTCAATTCACAGCAGTTATTTCAGCTTGATATATCAAAGGAGGGATTTTTTTTTTTTTTACTTTTATTTTGTTTGATTATAACTATAATTTTCTCTTCTCAGTGGTGTTTTGTAGCTGGTGCTTTATGAGAAATCCTTGGAACTAACTGTACGCTTTTTCTTTACACACTGCAAATGTATGATTGACAGCCCTCCTGGAAAGATAGGACTTCGTGAGAGATAAAAATGCAACGCAACAAAAATAAAATGCATAAGTCAGGAGTGCATTTTCATCTCATTACAGCTAGGATAAGCTTGAATGTACAGAGCAAGGACTCTGCATCCTTCATTTATGCAACAGCCCAACTTCAGGGTGGCTAGTCACAATGCTTAGAAGAATGGTGAATCCTGAGGCCCAAACTCACTTTTATGCTTCCTCTGAGACCTAGATGCCATCATGGGAGATACTGATGGACACCATGCTGAGGTACCACCTGGGGAAGGAGCTCTCATAACCCAAAGGAAAACTCATTCCGGTTTCTTTGATGCAGGCATTTGCTCTGTGTCTGGGATCTTGGAAAATGCCACTTGTAGTTTCCAAGGAGGATGACTTTGCTGCTCAGATTGAGTGCTTGGGCAGTGGGACATTGGATCATGATTGTATCAAAAAGTGGAACAGAAGACTCTTAGCTTAACATTAGAGTGACAAAAAATGTTTCTGTGCTTAATGCCTGTTTTGCACAATGAGACTGTGCTGTGGTTTTCCTTTTTTGTCTTTTTTTTTTTTTTTTTTTATTTTGTCAGAATACTGACTGGCATGATACTTAGACAAAATTAAGAAGGAAAAAAAACACTCCAACAGAAACCTCAAATAATCTTCAAAACTAGGTTAGATGAATGTCACTGCCAAAAAAAAAAAATCCCTGTTCGCATAGTTTAACCAAATCAGGACTGTGGGAGTGTGGTTTGCAAAACAACGGACATGAATGTCAGAGCATCTGCACGAACAGACCTTTCTGTAATAAGCAGTGATTAAAGAGTAGGCCTCAAGGACACAGTATCTCTGAAGTGTAAGATAAGGAGCTAGCATTCGGGTAGGGCAGGAACATATTACAATTAGAGGATAAGTCGTAGGTTAGAGCTTAATGAGTGACACTATTATAACCTAATGAAAACGCAAGATATATTTAGTCACAAAGCTAATGCTATATAAGCAATTGTATCTGTGCAATAAACAGGAGCTTTCTGGATAACTCATATTGAGTCGTTCCTGATTTCTCTCACCCCGCCACCGCACAGGACCATTTTTAACATTGCTTGTGTATACCTCCACTCTCTATTCCTATTCCTATATACCTCAACATTTCTTAAACTAATAATATAAACCTGTATAACAACCAACATGCAGGTGCCTTGAGGGCACTGTGGGGCAAACAATTTCACTGTGCTTTGGTAACAGTGTTTTTAGCCAGCATTGTTGGAGATTTAGCTGCCTTTTCCTGCCTCTCTTGTTGTCCCGACCCATCCTGAGCAGACACCTGCTTTGTTTCATAACTTTAGAGAAGGCAGGTGACTTACCTCTTCTCTGCAGTTGATACAGTGCCTCCTGCCCCTGCCCTGTTTGTGCCTGAGGCATGAATACCTGCATCTCCATACTGAGCTGTGGCGTTATATGAGAACTGTATGTAAGAGCTGTACATTGTTTAAGAATAATTTATGGTGGCTTATAAATCAAAAACTGCTGTAAAGGTGGCATTATCCAATCCAAATTTTATTTTCGTTACTTGCACACCTATCAGCACGACAACCCCACTTAACGCCTTTTTTTTTTTGCTGTATTTTTATTACAGATCTTGGTCTGAAAATTTCCCAGCTGGATTTCTACATGGAGGTCTTCTAAAACACTGAGAGTACCTGACAGCTCTCTTGCTTTTCTTAAAATCCCCTTGCCCTTTGTTATTGATCACAAAATGATTTATTTCTGTGATCTTGACATCGTAGTATAATATCAATCCTTATTGTGGTGGTGTTAAACTTCATTTGAATAATATATTCATTCTGAAGACCCATATATGCTTCATCTCTTTCTCTTCCCTGCAGTGGTGATATCCCAGATTTTTTTATATCTTCCTAGCAATTGTTTCTGGATCACAACTTACCTTAAATTTGACCCATGTTTTGTTGCATTGGCCCAATATTGCCTGTTCATGCTATCTCTTAAATCTAACTAAAACCACTGTTATTCTTTTTCCCAATTAGTATTTATTTTTGCAATTATTGATTGCATCTCCTATATTGCATAATTATCCTGCTTTATTCTTGGTGCTTAATTCTGCGGTATTGGTAGCTCTTGCCCTTGGTGAAATTTTACCTCCCTTGCATGATTCCCACACCAAACTTGTATCTTGCAGAAATAATCTCATTCAGATGGTTCCATCTTTTGTACTGGAGATGGTGGTGTTGGAGCTTCTTGGTTTCTTCAGCTTCAGATTCAGTCATCTGAAGATGGCTGCATTGCTCCGTTCCACTGTGGTGTGGGGCTGTTCAGTCGTGTGTGCCCCAGGGAAGACGAAGGTGGTGCTCTTGGCTTCTCTCTCATGTATTGGTAAAGATGCAAACAAAAATGTGCACTTTCTCTAACTCTTCTGTGTCCTTATGTCTTTACAGTATTCAAGAGCAGGTGCCTAGAGGTGGACCTCTATTGGCAATATAGATAACAGTGGCAAAATAATGGCCCTTTTTTTTTCTCCTGAGGATGCTTGGAATTCTGTTGGTTGTTTTGGTTGCCATTGCACAGGATGTTGAGGATTTCAGAAAACAATCAGTGACAGCTCCAATAGTCTGAGGTGTATCCACCAGTACCAGGTTTAGCCCCAGGTAAGCAGAGTTTGGATTATTTTCCCTTTGCCTTACACTTAGCGACACTGAAACTCATTTGCCACTGTTTTACTGATTGAATCAATCTTTTCTGAAGAGGAATTTTCTGCAATCCTTTTGAAAGAATTTGATTGCTTGATAGGTCTCAGCATTATCTAAGATTTTGAGATTGTATCACTGGTTTATTTTCCAGGTCATTAATGATGTTATTGAATAAAACCTCTTCCAGCACTGATCTCGATGATCATTAAGACTAAATTTCTTCTTCCCACTCATTAATAAACTTCAGTCAATAAAACAGCTTTTTCTTCCAGACACATGGCAAATTTGTTTCTTTAAAAACTTTTAATAACATAAATTGTTCAAAGGCTTTTCGAAATGACAGACATACTAACTGCACCAGATCACCTTTTGCCTGCTAGGGAGCATGGCTTGGTCCATGACAGCATCCTCCTGGGACTCCTGTGGGTCATCATTACTGCATTTCCCTCTGTAAAAGTCTTGTAGACTCTTTCCTGACATACCACACTTATCGATGATCTCAGCTCTTCAGGATAAACCCCATCTTCATATCAGAGATGGAAATCAGGTTCATGTGGAACACCTAACTCCTGGATATCATGCTTAATCCTTGACTTTCAAAATGCTTACAATATAAATGGTCAATTTGAATTCAGACCACTACAACATGCCTTTATCTATATGACAAAGTAGGCAATTTTTTCCTAAACACAGGATAAATGCAATCCCCTTAGGCATCTTCCAGAGACAGCATGACACGCCCAGAAGACAGTTTCTCAAGCTGTGCTTGAAGTTTGGTCTTTCTTTCCTGCTCTCTTTGCTAATGCCATTCCTTTTGGTTTAAGGTTGCCGGAAGTGCAATGCTATCTCTTTTATCTGACCATTTTAGAATTACCTTTCTTATGCTTTCTTATGCTTGTGTTTTAGAAATTGTGGCCAGGAATGTTTCTCGGTCACACTCACTGTAGAGTCAATCCTTCCTGGATTTTGTCCTTAGCCTCAAATTATAGCTAGGGCTTATGACTCATGATGAGGTGAAATAACTTGCTACAGGGCCTGCTTGAGCTAAGCTGGAAGAACAGTCCAGAATCCCAAGTGGTGGGAAAAGAATCCAGGCTTGTTTGTTGTTTTTTGACCAATGACACTCATGATGCTTGACTTGTTGCCTCCGTGTCTGCAAGATCAGTTTGTTATACATCTTCCCCACCAAGTGTGCTCAGAACCATGAAAGCTTCATGGTTACAACCTTGCCATCTTGAATTTCTGAATGTTATAAAAACTGTCTGCATCCAGGCTGACTCCCCTAAATCTAGAAGATGGTTTTCCACCTTTCCTCAACTATATTTACAATCATATCACAAGACAGAAAAGTGAGGCTGGAGGCCCAGATATAAAGAAAAACCTATCAAAAATTTGAGAGAATCACTTGAAAGTGATGAAAATGCTTGGCAGTTTAGTTACTAAGCAAGCCATGCTTACTGTCATAGATTCCCAAGCTTCTGGCTGTTAAATCATTCCTGTGACTTTCTAAGCTTTAGATCACAGATTGCTCTGCTGTACCTCCTTGCATCACTGGCTCATAGGTTTTTCTTCCACGATCTCATATTAAGGCATATTTGGGCAGAAAAATCCTATTCATAACTCTTCCATCAGGCTACAGTCCCTCATTTCGTGTTTGCATTAACTTTACTTTGTCTGTTTTCCTATATGAGAGATTTAGCTTCTGATATATTTAAAACATACTAAGGTGTCTTTTTTTGCATCAAAGAATGAGCTGATTTTGTAGTCAATAATTTTATTTTACAGCTTTTCCTCCAAAGTGTAGCCACTTTGGGATAATTGAGGTCTTCAGAAAGCACCTATTCTGTTTCTCTCTTCCTATTTTTATTCCGACTTTCTTTCTCACAAAATCTTTCACTCTCAAGCTGATTCATAGTTCATTTGCAACCCCAAAATTTTGTTGCAAGCTTTTATATATCATAAAGAAAACCTCATTGTAAAAATACCTGAGGCAGCAAACAGTAATGTAGTGTTACATCCTAGTAATCCAGGCATTCTTTCTTCTTCTGCAATAAAGCTGATGGATAGGGGTACAATCATCCCAGAGATGGAGTATGAGAAGATACAAAACTCCAAAGAGAATGGAGCAAAGTTTGAGTTTCAGGGGAAAACAACCAGTTTCAGTTTGCATCAAATACTACAGACAGCCACAGGCACAAATGTGCATTTCTGTTTTTTTCCTTTCTCTTTCTAGACTGCCAAGAAACTATTATTCACCCCTAGTTCAGTGCCTGTTTTATTGATTGTATTGTTCTAGTCAGGCATTTTATAGATTTTACACAGCAAAGGCAAAGTATTACCTTTAAGAAAGTCTCCCCCTGACCAAAAAATCTGTTATTCTGACTGTTGAGGACACTGAGAGAG
>VXAV01011599.1:54490-66675 GCA_013399715.1 Alectura lathami
AAAAAAAAAACAACTTTATTTTCTTAAAACTTCTCTGCCTTTGATACCTACTAACCATCATGGATAGTTTTGATCTTCTTCCTTGAATCTATAAGCTTCTGCTATAATATCTTCGATTTCTGGCAGCCTTTGTTCCTTAATGTTGTATCAGCTATTTTGAGTACCACCAAAATACCAAGTCTCAGCCTATCCTAGCAAACCTTAAAGATTGCCCTTTGAAAACATAATCAAAGTGATCAACTGTAAACAAGTGACTGTGGAAGACACAAACATTGAAAATAAGTGCTCAGCAGATAATACATTTCATCTTCCCTCTGACAAGTTATTTAACATAGTTGTCTGAGTATTCATCAGCTTGGCTTAATTTAGTCATTTCCCTCTCCCAAGCTTCATCTCCTTTACATTAACCTGACAGCTCTTACTGGACAAAGGACTTCTTTGCAAGGTCTGAGGCTTTTCACAAGGTGTCACTTAGGGATATTGGGTTATTTTAGGAAGCACCCTTTAGATGACTGGGGACATGGAGGGATTCCTCTGTGCATCTGTTGTTCCCAGTTGGAGTGATCCTGAAATAGCAAACCCGTCTACTCTTCAGTGTGCTTCTATTGTCTCTTTGTTAATTGTAAGTTACAGAGATGTGGCCTATTTGTTCTGGTCAGGCAAACACATTTTCTTGTAATCCAGCTCTTATTCTTCTTCTAATCTAGGTTAAAATCTTGAGGCTGAAATTAAATGCAGATAAACAAAAACTGTGCTTTTAATTTTCTCAGCCATTTTTAGCCTGAATATAGTCAGTAGTCACATCACACTTTGGCACAAATTCCATGTTATCAATATTAAGAGGACGTTTGTACATTATAGGCTGCATTATGTGTAATAATTTTGCCAGCAACCACCAGAATTGTAATTGTTTGATTTGATGGCATGATAATTCGGAGATGATATACAATATATGTTCTGATTTCATACAAGCATAAATAAATATATCAGCTTTGATAAATTTATGGTATTTAAAATCATAGCTGGTTTTGTCTCATGTGATCGGTTAAAAAGAACAAAACATTTATCTACTGATCAGAATAAATTATGGTCTGTAAAAGGCCAGATTAAATTTATATTTGGATGGTAGTACCATTTGATTTTGATTTCACAGATGCTCAGCAAGTCTCTTCTTTGTTTAAGTAAGTCAAAACAGAATATTTACAATATTTCTTACACTCTACAATACCTAATGTAAATTTACAATGACTCTCAGGGCACTCCCTTTCATGTAAGTATAAATGTTATTACAACCATTAAAAATATTTGAAGAATTTCATACATATATTTTACCTTGGGTATGCGTATTGATTATTTATCACAATACTTGGTTCTCTGAGCATAGAGAATTTTAGTGTACACCACCGCGGTATAAACCAAGTCCAGTCCAACAATACTTAACACGTTTTGAAATGTCAGCTTCTTCAATCACACTAGAGGATAAAAATGTTCATATTTACATGAAATACTTCATCTAACTCTGGTTTAAAAGAAAAATAAAGCAAATGTAAGATGAAAAATGTTTGCATATGCACCTCATAACTTTTCTTAATACTAATTGATGAAGTTTGAATGCAATGCTTGAGGTAAACCACAGAATGTGTATTTCTAATAAAACCGTGTTTTCACTAAATTTGTATGTATGAATAGCATTTTGTAAAATTCATCTATTTTGCACATTAATAGAAGCCATATTCTTATTTCAGTATAAACTAGTTCATTTCATTATTTTGGTAAGTTTTATGCATCTCTAAAAATGACCAGTTTAGCCTTCATTACAGTATCCGAAACACCATCACAATTGCTTTCATTTCACTTCACTTAGTCTGATAAACAATCCCGTATCACCCCCTACAAGTGACATTTCATCACTGTTCAAAAATTATTTGAAGATTGTTAAAAATAATGAACAATATAGGACACTTAGTTTGAAAATTGACTCCTGCTGCTCTCCTGGGATGATAATATTCGTTACATATTTATGGCTTCTTGTGAAGAATTTTCCTATTCAGGCAATAAAAGCAAGTCTGAATTTTTCCATTAGCTCTTCCACTGACATAGACATGGGCAAAATATATTACTTACCTTCAATAGTAAATTACATACGTCTGAAAGTTTGACAATGTGAGAAAATGTGGGAGCATTAAAGAATGAGGCTACTACATTTCTGACTATCGTTACTGTACACTGGAATTATACTGACTGGAAAGAAGGCATCAGTGACTGAAGCAAAATGCAGGATCAACAACCAGGGGTCTTTACTGGAAGTGTTCTGGTACTTAAAGACGTGTGATGCTTCACTCCTGTGTCCGTACAAGGTGGATGCATTGCCTAAGCAGAGCTAGACTACAGCTCACTGGAAAACAGTGGGGGATCTGGAAAACCTCTGAGTGCCGTGGAACTTGCTGCTGCCCTTTCTTGTCCAGTTATGGATTGGAGATAACATCTCACACTCTTCCTGTGACTCCTGAAAGATAGAGCTGAATGGCATCTGGTTATATTCATCTTCAGGAGCAAGTGTGAGGAGTTGTTGAGAGAGATCCCTGAAATGAAGTGTCATACATGCTGCCACCTCTGAAAAATGAAAGATATAAAATGGGTTTGATCAAACCAGTGTCCCAAAGCCGACAGTTTGTATGCCGTCCATTTATTAACCATTCTGAAGTTTCAGATACTCATTTTGTACCTTTTATAAATAAAGCTATCATTGAGTGCTCTGGAACAGCTGTCCTTTTCTCCCACAGCATATAAAGATAAACATCCATGGAAGTACTGGGTATCATAGACTGAGGAATTTCAAAAGAACTGTTTGGGTTAGCTGATTGTTTATTTTCTTGGTTAAACAAAACTAGCTGATTTAAGAGAATGCACCTGGCCTTGAAAGCTGTAATGCCACTAAATGCCTTATGTCTTGACATAGTGTACAGCAAATTGGCATGACTTTCTTGCCCCATATTTGGGTGTATTTCATGCCCATCTGCTTATTTTCTTTGATGTTCCCAGTAATAACTGACAGTCACTTGGGTCTCTTAGCTATCATCTGCACAAATAAAACCTGACACTGCTTTCATAAAATAATGTCAATAGTATATCAAATTCTCCAACATATTCCCTGCACAGCTGCACCAAATGACAGAAACAAAATCTGCCTTCAAACACAATTTATAGAATCAAAAAAGGAGTGAACTGTTCTTTCTTTTAAAAGTAAAGCTTAGCTAACTTGTAAACAAGATAACATAGCACCAACAGGTTGGCTTAGGTTTTCTCCCAGGACAGGAAAGGTCATTGCAAACCTTTTTTTTTGTATCTGGTAGCTCCTTATCAGAGTCAGCAATACAAATGCAAGACTAACCAGTGAAAAGACTCACCATAGTAAAGAAAAATGTTTTTATGCCTGTCCCAACTTAGAGAAAAAATAGTTGTAGGGGAAGAGAGATCCAAATGCTTTACAAACACCGTAAGTTCTACTCTCTCCTACATTTTGGGTAAACTGTTGGAAGTGACAAAAAAATTCAAAGCTTTTTAATTGTAGTATATGCTTGTTTGTCTTGGAACATACACGCAGTTATATAAACAAATAACATCCTAAAAATTATGCCGTCATTGGGTGAGGACTTTCCTTTCAGTGACTACTGAAGTGTTATTTAGCACTGTCTTTAGGACTGCATGCTATAGCTATAACTAAATACTTTTCATTTATGTTTAACAGAAATTTGCATTGCAATGTTCTTTATGATGCAACAGTTTCTGAATGGTTGGGAAAGGACATGGAAAAATAGAAAAGTGTAGAATAATTGCTGTATGTGGTCTCCTCACTGGTTCACAAAACCGGGTGCTAGGTGCATTGCTCTCTCCTATGGATTTGAACATGTCACTCATGTCCCTGGTACCTCCCAAACCTACCTGATGTGCAGCAGTTCTGAACTGCCTCTGTCTGCCTCAGTACAACTTCACTCATCGCAGCGAGATTCTGATCTTAATCTGAGTCTCCATATGCCACTGCAATGTAAATAATTAATAGGAGAAATAATAAGCTTATTTGCTTACTACTACTCATGACTAAGACAGGATTTGAATTCAGATGAAAAAATAATACACTACCAGTCAGTTTTGAGCCATAGAGAGTAAGACAGATCTTGCCTTTGATTTGTCAAACATGATACTTACACTGCAATGTGCCATATTTATAAACTCAACAGTTAGGTAGCATTTACCACGACTAACGCAGGAGTATATGAAGAACAGTTGTTCATAGAAGTGTTTTGCAATATCAAGATTTACCAACCATTTGGCATTGTAAACATGAGGGAATTCAGCTAATAGCCCTGATGAACTCTTTCTGTATGAACTGTCAGTTACATGGAGACTTCAGCAGAGGTGCTTCAGCTCTGAAGCAACATTTTTTCAAGCAATGTGCCTGCTAACATACGTCTGGGCTTGGTCTTTCTCTGCTCTCTTTCTCCAAAACGGGGCACAATACTCTTTGTAAATTGCACAAGTATTTCAACTATGTTTATAGTTTTATTTATGAAGTGTCAGTTGGTTGAATTACAATGATCACTTTGCCAGGAACAATGTACATCTTCAAGACCAGCAAACAGTAGTTATCTTAATTGGTTTCCTCAGCTAGAGAATGTGAGTCCAAAATATAATACATTTCATCCCACCAAGGGATGAAGTAATTTTGCATCAGTTTTGAGCTGATGAGACATTTTTTCCTGTATCTATTGAATTTGGGGAGTCAGTCTCTGTTTTCTTATTCTTCTCATGAGGAGGAACAGATATTAAGACAGCTCCAATATTAATTCAGAAAGTTCCAAGGAAGCTGGGGACTACACAGTTGAGAAGGCAAAAATGTAATTTTATAAAAAGTTCAAAATAATGCAGCCTAGGTCTTAAAATCCTTCTGTCTGTGGTGTGACTCCTCCAGCTACATTTTGGTGGTTTATAGGGCAGATAATTATAACATGCTGATTTTTCAACATAGTGGATAATTTACACAAATACTTCTTCTTCTTCATAGTTCTTTACGAGCTTCAGATCCTCATAGTCCTTTACAAGCTTCAGATCTTCATAGTTCTTTACGAGCTTCAGCACCCTAGCAAGACAGCACACGTTGTACTTGAGGTAATATTTTAATAAACTGTGAAGGCCAATAAAGGAATGTCTTCTGGGGTATAGGGTCATTGCCATTGGAGATGTCTAAGCCCAGACAAGTTTCTGTCAAGCATGGCATGAGCTATTAATAGCAGATCCTGTCTATGGACAGAAGATGACTACCAACAGAAGACAGATGACCGTCCTTTAATCAGTATCTGACCTGTATTACTTGGTTGCCCAAATGGTGTGAAGTCTTTGGTATTTTATCTACAACATTTTCCTTAGGCTTTTGGTAATAACTAACAACTGTCCCTTCTAAATGATATTATGCCTTCCTTCCTCAAGAAAGCAATAGTAGTTCTTATATATTATTAATGCAAGAAGAATCATAAGGAGAGACTGAACATTTATGTAAGGTGAACTGTCATTATACGTAAGGTGGTTCATGAAAATACGCCATAGTTTAGAGTTTAAAAGGAACATCAGAGTACTACAGATTCATAGGTTAGGTAGCAGCTGGTGTGCGTTCAATTCATATCTACTTGCTGGAAGTGGCCATAAGTAGACGAATTCAAGTCGATAGCACTAAAATTGTCCATTTAGCTCTCAATATCTCTTTGTACAATCATCCTGCCAATGCTTTTGATTTGGGATAGTCCTATCACAATGGTTCCTCTGCTACATGAGCTCACTAGCTAGTTTTAAAAGGATTTTTGGAATAATTGCTTATTTAATGTAATTTCTTTCATCGTAAGGTCTAACATAAAAGTCACATACAGGGCTGCTTTTACTGGTTTTTATTTAAGTTATTTTTTTTTCCTTTTTGTTTTATAGCTTGTCAAATGAGGCCTGATTCTGCAAAAAAACTTAATGTTGCAGGCAGACTCTGAACCTTTGATACTCCTTGTAGGCGTCTATTTGCACTCTACAGCTGCAGATCTAACTGTAAGCAAATCATCGTAAATCATATAGTATCCATTGGAGATCTTTATTGATAGCTAGATAGTTGTAAAACATCACCTAAGATAAGGTACACCATTAAAAAATACATATATAAGTTGGCTAGTCTCCCTATAGAATAATAAGAAAAATAATAGGGACTCAGAACACTTCAGATAAGAATACTCTTTGTGCGTTTATAAGACAATTAATGACCTATACTAGGATGAATTGTAGCACGTTAATCTATCCCATACTAATACTTTGCTTTTCCCTAATCTACTGCACTACTAGAGATCATGTAGACTTTTTGGAATGCTTCATTTCACCTCATGCTCATAGGTTATCATTTCTGCATGCCTTTTTTTTTTTCCTCCTTTATTACAATCAGCAGCTGGAACCTAAGCATCAGTTGCTAACTGCCTGAGATAGAGCTTTTCAAAATATTCAGTCACCAAGTTCTGTGGCTGCTCTCATATTAACTTCCATGTTGATATGTAGATAATTTCCTGTTGATATGTAGATAATTTCTCAGGGTTTCATAGATTTATGTAAATATAGACAGATACTAAATTATCAGTCATTCAGGTATTTTTCTTTATGTATACATACACAAATTCATATGGCTAGTCTTAAAATACTTCAATTATTTCATGAAAGCCAGTGGTATAACAAACCAGTGGTATAACAAAGATCCATTACTTATCTTGAACTATTATTTTAATACACTTTAAAGGAATTAGTAGAGAAAAGATTCACTTTGCTCTTTCACTTCTGTCCTGATGTTATCTTGTACAATTGTTGCTACTGGCAATGTGTACTTTTTCCTGTGTATTTGTATTTACAGTATATATGCAAGAGAAAGATGTTTACTACCTCCTCTGCTTTTTCCTCTTTCCTTTCTTCCTCCGTCTTTCTGTTCTCAGCTACAGCCCTGCTTCCTTCCTCGTCGCAGTTCTGGGACTCACAGAAGTCTTAATCCTTCAGAACCAGACTGGATAACACCCTGAAAATCAGGTGTGATCTGACCACCGATCCTGCTGTTTTCATGAGATTGGATTAGATGATGTCAAGAGATTCCCTGCAACCTGAGTCATCCAATGATGCTGTGGTCTCATAGACACTTGAGTTATTCATGGAAAAGACACCCAGCTCTTTTGTTGTTGTTGGGTTAGGGAGTTATAGCATGAAAGAATGCCTGTTTACAAAGAGCAAGGTAAATGACAGCAGTGCTGGGGACTGGGTCTGTCCTCCCTCCTCTCTGCCAGCTGAGAGATGGGCCCTCTGCACACTGTGGAACTACAGAGTGATGTGCTTGTAGGCTGGGATGCTGTCTGTCATCTTTAATTGCTCTCTCTCACAACTCCTGTCTCATTCAGTGCCTTATACAGGGAGAGTTCTCTGCATTTTTCTTTTTCCCTATTATTTTGAATGTAGCTCCACCCTTAGTTCAAGATTTCCCCTGCAGACAGAAACTAGGTTTTTCTACAGCATTCAAAGCTACACTGTACGCTAACAGCAGCTTTGAGGCAATCCTTAGGAATAAACATGTCTACGGCTTTTGTGCAGTGTTCATCACTACACTGTGTATTAAATCCCTCTGTGAGACAGTCCTTTAGAACAAATTTGTCTCATATAAACAGACAATACAGGCGTAGATTTTTGGACGAACACAGATATGAGCTGTGCCTTCCACAGACACTTTGCTATATACCACCTACGTGGAGGAAGAGAGGTGTCCTCAGCTTCTACACCCCATACTGCCAGCCTCCTATTTGTCCACAGTGTTTTCCAGGAGGCTGGCTTGTCCCGTTTACCTCCTTACCCTCTCTCTCTAAAGGAGATTTGGACCAGGTGGACACTACACTGTTTAGTCCCTTAGAAGACCAGTTCTTCTATATACCACACAGGAATAAAAGGAACATTTCTTTTTCTTTCCTCAGAAAAGCACATGGAAAAATGGAACCTTAACGCAGGAACCAATTTACCCAATTCCTTGTAGTTACAGTTAAGGGTTTTGTATGTATCCTAATGACTTTATCATATAACACAAGCCTAGCAACATTTTTCTTAACTGCCACAGTTCAATTTTGTTACTTACCAGCACTCAGAAATCTCTAGGTAATTTTCTTACTAGAAAGATTAAAAGTCTTCAATCGTTATACTATAATGCAGAATGCTATTTTACAATTCTAAGGCTCTAACTTTAAAATATTAGACTATGGGGCTCAGACACTAACACTTGTAAGACCTGCTGGAAACTCTGAACAATACGTTTATGAATAAAAAAGATGTTAAAAAAGGCTGTATTTTTATGATACTTTTTAACTAGTTTTAGTGTTGATTGATGTTAGAATAACTGTGCACCATAGCGTATCTCTTGCCTTTGGCAAACAGAGAGGGAGAGGTTAGTTCAGAGCTGGAATTTCTGCATCAAAGAGTGGAATCTCAAAAGATTTGGTTATGCTTGGATAATGATCATCTTAACAATTCAGTGGTTACTCTACTTCAGGCATGGCCATAGAGCCAATTCCTTTTTATTTTTTTCACCTGCTGCTATCACTTTTTCATAAGGTGAGTTGAATGAAATGCTTCCACCTACTTTACAGAATTCCTTTCTTTTTTTTTTTCCTCATTATTTTCGGGTTGACTGGTAGAAAAATAGCAGGCTTATTAGTAACCTATAGATTTTCAACTAAACTTTTGTGAGATATATTTCCCTAAACAATTACGGTACAAGTTGCTGCTGGTAAATTGCATGTCTATACATCAGAAAATAAATAAGCCCTGAGTTAACACTTGTTAAAATCAAAGGAAGTGTTTTTACAAAGCAGCTATCATTATCTTCTTCCACTTGGTAAGACAAGGTTACTTTAAAGATTTCATCTTATGAAGAATCAGTTCTTACAAATGTCTGTTCATATCTACTTCAAAAAGTCTTTTTTTTTTTTCAGCTAAGGTTACTCTAATCTATATTAGTTCTTTGAAATTACATCAAGCATACACCAGCACTATTGCCATGATTTAGATGTTAATGCAATCTAGCTTTGCAGGTATCTTGAATCATGTACAGTGTCCAGTCTGTATATACACCAACATGGAAAGCCACCATATTTACTTTTGCTATTCATTGATTAGCACAAAGCTATAATTTGTCTTCTTTGATTAGTACAAAAAAAAAATTAATGTCTTCTAGGTCAAGGATAACTACTACATACCCTATACATGTGCATTATACATAGTAAAGTAGACATATTACACATGATCTATGCAGAACATAAGACTTCAGGCATGACTGGGTATCCCCCTTCTTACAGCAACTCAGTAAATAGGGTGAAGGATATTGTAAACATCTTTNAATCTGACTACTGCCTGATATTCAGAAATTTGAGAACATTCTCTCATGAGTTAGGATGCAGCCTCTTGTCCTAGAAGGAAAAATCTTCTACTTAATATCATGCTTCTCAGGACTTCTGATTTTATTACTTAAAAAGACATCAAAATAATTTACTAATTTGGGGGGGCTATGTAAAGTTTAATTCTGTTTTGATCTTGTCCATAAACTTAACTTTTCACCTCAGTTTGAAAATGTAAGAAAGACAAAGAGAATTTCTCATTAGACAGTGTAAATTCTGAAAAGATTTTCCTGGAGATACATCCTGAGAAACTTGATCAGACATGATTATGTCTGATCAATTTGGAGTTTTACAGACATTGAAAAAAGAAGATAGGAAGGTGATCAGCTGTGTTTGCTTTTGCTTTCTTTCAAAGCAAAACTAAAATGCTTTAAGAACTTTAAGAACAGATCTGCAGCTAGTGAGGTTCACAGTTATTGAGTTGCTATCGAACATGTAGCCACGCTATGACAAAATCTTTCATTTGCATATAGTAGCAAATAGACCAAGGGTGGGGAAACCTCTGCAAAACCTGAAGATCTTTCAAATAAAGATGTAAAAGCACAATTTGGGTGAACCGAAAGCTCAATACTGTTGTAGATCCTTTGCCTAGTGTTATTAGACTTAATGAGCCGATAAATGCTAATAGATCAAAGTCTAGTTTGGCCTAAAAGCCCTAAGCAATTTTCTAAATGAAACAACTGACATCCCTAGATTTACGCTACTGTTGACAATGATGTATCTGGCTCAAAATTTCAGTTGAAATCCATGTATAAGGCAACACACAAAACTAAATTAAGAGGAAATGGCAGTTCACATCTGATAGACACAGAATATTTTGGAGACAAAAAAAAAAGTCCACTTCAAAACAGGGTCATCAGCCTTCAGAAACTGAGTAACTCTTTCCTGCTGTGATTGTTCTGTGGGCTGTTGATGAGTTGTGGCTTGTCCTTGTGTTTCAAATGACAAGATTCTGTGGACCAAGTCTCTCTAATCTTACAGTTCTAAATTTGTGTCTGAACCTCTCATCAAGCTTCTGAAGATGCACTTTTCCCCTGCACACCTTGAAAAGGCAGGAATTGAAACCCACATCTGGTCAAACCCTACAGGATGTTTCATGCTTCTCCAAGCCCATCTACTGGTTTTCTCCATCAGATGTTCAGGTGGCCACATCTGTCCACACTGTGCTGGAGAACTGCTGGGACTGAAAAAGAACCCTATTTTCATCTCCACAGTTTTTCCTTTCAGCCCAAGCTTCAAAGTAGCACAGGTTATTTCAGGCTGCATCCACAGGGACTTCTGCAGCCCTTCCTCCCCTCCAGGAGCCCCAGCACTCCATCCTGTAAAATAGTTGTTTGAACTAGTTACCAATATAAATCAAGAAAAAGTAGAAGGATTACAAAGGGAATTAAAGTTGCTTACATCTCTTATAAAATGTATTTCTATTCAGTAATCATTGATATGATAATCCATACATAACAAAATATGTTTTGGCCCTATTTAGGTACACAGCTGTTATATTTTATTTCAGGACATGACAGAGTAATTTGATTAAATTTCCTAAACTCATTTTCTGATTTCCCATTTGGCAATAATTCAAGGAGATATACTATTTGTATTTTAGCATGCACAATACACATTTTTTAGCTCTTTTTCTGTATATGCTCTTCGACTATGGTCCCTAAGAAAGCATATCACTTAAGCAGAGATGATCTAGGCCACCAGAATTAGATCAGCTATTTTTATGGCAGCTTGAACCTTTGCAGCTATTGCTCATCTCTGCTTCTTCCTCATCCATCACAGCTAGCAAGGAGAGGCTTATTAGAGAAATACATGGTTACATGTAGTCCAATTTAATTTAGAATTTCCCTTATTAACCTTAACAGGAACTGCATTATATCTTACAACCACTGGTATAGTTCGTTTTACATAATCATGCCACTGTTTCACTTGCACGCTGCATTCCATTTTTGCATTTGTTTTTGAACACAAAAATATAGTTAACTTCAAATTTATGTTCTACCATCGTCTAATTTTGAATAAACATTAAAAGCAGCAGTAAAATGCAAACAAACAAACAATAATCACCACCACCACTCCCCCCAGCATTAAGTATATTTGAATATCTCTGCCCTGGTCAGACCTGGAAGTTCAAATTCTGTCAAGACAGACAAACTAGGGATAAAATATCCTTTAATATCAAATTTTATGCAGGTGACAAAACAACACACAACTGTTCAGAATCCATGCAGAATCCATCTTCATACTGTCAACAGTAATACTTACAAATATCAAGAGGAAAAGCCTTTCCCTCTTGTGTCCCTGTTTTCTGGAGGCAGTTTACAGTCCTCGACCTCTAAAAATTACAAATGCCAATTATTAGCTTTCAGGCTTCAGCTGAAATTATTTTAGCAGGTAAGGTTATTCTAGTCCTCCAGCGTTAACAACAGTAGGTGAAAATTTTTTAGTGAAAGAACATCCTGTTTCCGATCCCTGCAAGCAAGCCCTAAGGGACAAAAATGTGACACCAAAAATGTAGGCATTGACTGCAGTCAGAATGACATTTTTTCCTCATAAATAAATATTTCTGTGCCTGCTGTAATGTCACTGTACTGAAGAAACAAAATTTATTAACAAAAATACAGTGAACTTTTTTTTTTTTTTTTTTTTTTTTTTTAATAAAAGCACACTTTTTTTTTTTTTTAACCAACC
>VXAV01011600.1:7807-29975 GCA_013399715.1 Alectura lathami
TTAAACGTAATGAATGGTAGACCCATCTTTGGCTTGGAATGCCTTGTTAAGAAAGTGTTGTGATAGTAACTTTAGAAGAAACCTCAGAGAAACTGTACCCAGCTGCTTGTTCTCCTTCAAATTGTCCATGCATATTTGTGCAAATCAAAACGGACTTCCTCCAGTAACTTCAGGCATATACCTTGTGAATGTTTACAGATAATCCAGACTCCTCTGAAGGAGGGTGGACAGGCCATTTTGGGGCACAAGTAATCTGATGTATTTTAAATTCCTGTTTCAGGGGAAAAAAAAAAATAAATAAAGGAATTGATCCTTACATTCTTTTGAATCTTAGATCTACCTCGGATATAGGTAACCTGTAGAAATCTGTTTGAATGGTAAGCTCTCCAGATGCCTCATGCACAATGTGTTGTACTTTCACAAGGGAGCTCTCATCACTATTGGAACAGCATGTTGAAGAAATCAAGAAATGAATGAATCAGTTTCACTACATGGACTGATTTAACTAAATGACTTATTTTAAAAGAATATAAAGCACATTGACAGAATACTTGCTGAGACATATGAAGAAATCAGGGTAACCTCTTGATTCAATGATTTTGTAGAAAGACCAAATTGCAATAAGCAGGAAGAATTTGTTTGACAAATATTTCAGCACTGTTCTCTTTAACGACACAGGTTACTTCCTACAGATCATTACAAAACACAAAAGCTCTTCCAAAACTTCTTGTGGGAAACTAAGAACAGAAAACTCAAAACAGCCGATGGAACAAAGTATAAGTCACACTGTACTTAGCCTAATTTGCCTTGTTACTTATGGGTCAGTAAAGACAGCAGTCTGATGATACAATGAATGAAGTGTGGAATCATATAGAACATTCCTCAAAGCTAGGCATGAAATTACAGGCCTGCCAGTCATGCATGTCGTCTTAATGTTGGCTGAAGTCGTGGTATTGATAAGAAGAGAGTGAATCCCAGCTGAACAAAGAGAGGACACAGTAAAAACAATACTGAGCAAGGATAGAACACAAGGGAGAAGAAAGTAGTCAGAGGAACACATATTTGTTTACTATTTTGCTCATTTGATTATCTAATGGGTTGGCAAATCAAAATGTTTCATTTTGTTGAATAGAAAGGAGCTTATATCTTCTTTAGGGAGAAACTATTTGTTGAAGGAGGTTAAGGTCAGCTTCAAGAGACATGACTACTGTTAGTTAAATTTAGAATGTTAGATGTTTTTCCTTCTTCATGTTCTCTTATGTTATTTTTCTTAGCCTTCTTGATCTTAGAGTATAAAAAAAAATGCCATGAAAGTTATTACGTTTAGAAATGCTGGAAATCAAGGTAGGAAGGTGATGGGATGCATCCTGAACTAAGTAAGTTGTTCCAGTAACCATGAAAGCCACATACTGAGATGCATTTTGAGGAAAGACTGAGATCATTATATGTTGAGAGCACTTGTGGAGATGTGAAACAGTAAGATAGATTCTGCCATCTCCAGGTAGGTCTTCTTCATCTTGTCGGAACGGACACAAATGCACATTGTTTTCTGTAGTACAAGCTGTGATCTGATCTTTTACCTGTTAGAGCTAAACGTAAATATTGAGGCGCTAAAGTTGGTCAGTTTTCAGTCTCACAGAAGCAGCAGCATACAAGCGTGATGCATTTTCAAAATGGCGAGGACACAGAAGAAATTGTACAAATATTTTGCAGGTTGGAACCAGTCCATGAATCACAAGCTTTTACATTTTGGCTTAAATCTCTCAAAATTGAATTACAAAATGCAAGCTTGAACATGCTGCTAAAGAGAGTGATACGGATCAGCTTGGCCAAGCAGACGGAAATGCCTGCATGTTCCTTTGAACCTGATCAGTTTAGACGAAATGGGTAGCTCTCACTTGACTTTTTAAAATCACTTGCTTGGTTTACTTGGCCCTTGCACAGTACTCCCTGCCCAGTACCAACTCGTAGGTGATGGAAGAAAAAAGAAGAAAAAAAAGTTTGAACCACAGAAATTATCTTAGAAACCTACTTTGAGACTCCACTGCCTATAAAGACAGCATATGGTAAATGGCCATTAACTCCAACCCTGCAAATACAAAAAAGATATGTTTAGAGCAAGTAATTATAAGAGAAGTAAAAGCGAGTTTATTGAAGATTACATATGAAAACCTGAAAATTCAAACAATTTCTGATCTAAAGGAAAAGATATTTTTGAAAATTGAATATTTCAGTGTGTGACATAGAGTATGGCATAGCCTGTCAGTTCATTAGGCAGAGTATCAAGTCAGAGTTTCTCCAGCCAGGTAGCAAAAAAAGGATGTCATGTTAACATCGAGTTCCCTTTCCACCTTTCAAGAATACAGGCAGGTGTTACAAATTATCTCAGTTCTGTGGCTGAGCTGTTGCTTTCGTATCCATATTCTTAGAAATATTTCACTTGCTAAATTTCTGTGGCTGTGAATAGATTTGGCAATGGGTCAGATCTATTTTATTGCATGATGCACTAGAAGTATACATCAACTTCTGCATCATAACGTAAGAATACTCATATTCTACCCATTAAGGTTTGTCTCAGTCTCTTTGGGAGAGCTAAATTATGCCCTCATTGCTCTAGATCAGGAGGGACAGTTGAAAGGAAAGCAAGAGGTCAACTCAATGGTCTATCAGGAAAAAATATTAAGACAAAAGAGTCAAAAGGGAAGCTCTTCGTCTGGAGAATCTTTTATTGTTTCTGTTAGGAAGATGTGGGGCTTGTTTTATCATATCAGGAAGCTACAGGTCAAATGGACCTTGAAAAGTTAAAAAAACTTTCTCTTTCAGGTAGAGCTTTTCTTCCAGAAGAGCTTGAAGAACTTGGTCCTGTCAGAGTAATACTAAAGCCTGCTGCCTTGAAGTCTTTCGCTTTAAATAGGTCATGCTTTGCTTTAATAGCCTTGGACGCAGCTCTATGTCTTCTGGAGACAGAAAACTTGCTGGAAAAAATAAAGCAAAGAAAATCAGCAGAAGTCTTCCACAAAGCAAGTGTGTATCTGACGTTATCCATTCCAAACAGGAGAGAATGGAGAAACTGAGACAACCTCACAGTAAAGTCAACAGCACTATGGAGATCGGAAACTTGAACACAATGGTCTTTGTATCAAAGGTGCATAGTGAAGGGGAAAGGCTGAGGCAACAAGATAGAGCCAGTGTGGAGTAGTGAGCAGTACAAGGACACACGCTAAATGCTGAAGGATGGGATAGGAATACTGAAATGTCATAGAGGGGAAAACACCTTTTGGATTAGTCAGCCACATGATGACTAGGAGCTGCTTGTGGTAATTAAATCTGCAGACAGGCAAATGGAGCTTCAGGGATGTCCCAGGGAAAATAATTCCAGGAGTGACCTGGAGCTAAGTAGAGACACTTGCAACGCAGCAATTAATTTGCGGCACAGTGTCTTAACTGTGATATTCTGAAGTAGCGATAGCAAAGGGCATTCCCAAGATCTGTGTGAGAATGTGTGAAAATAAACTGAACACTTTGTGGTAAGAGCATCAAGGCTGTGATAGATCAGTTTCATTCTAAACCATCAGGAGGAATTAGAAACAGGGCAGGATTTGGAGCGCAGATTAAACCATCTTAGCGGCATTTATTCATGACTTTTCAGGCTAAAGCTTTGTGGACTTCACTCTGTAGTAGATACCTATATTTATTTGCATTGACTGGGTCCTGGCCAGAAACAGTAACCTGCTGTTTGTTGTCACCGATGTCCCAGAGTATTTTACCTGCCCTGATATGGAGGGAAAAAGATCTGGTGTAGATCAGCATCGCCTGATGTTAGGATGTTAGATCAGATACCCCACGGGATCTCAGATGGCACTTGACGCTAATGTTTACGTGACAGAACCATGTCCTAAGTCTCCTTTGACTACAACAGGAGCTTAACTTTGATACAGATAGACACTCAAAATACTTACCTATCTTTATACGTCTCAGTCTGAAAGCTCAATCCCATTTCTGGCCAGTATTATAGACCATATCATAGCAGAGACCTGCAAGTCTCCCATGCAGAGGGGAGGGAAAGAAAATCTGTCATGGCTACATCTGCTGGGGAAACCAAAAAGGGTGCGATATCTATTTTCTTCTCCTCTCTTGTGTAACATTCAGAATTTGGAGGTCTCTGAAGGCTATTTTCCATCACCATCATTACCACATCCCTCTGTGGTGTGAAGAGCAGGACAGAGAACAAGAAGCTAAAGAATATAGTTCACTGTTCATGGATTTGAGTGGTGCAGAGAAGCAGCTTCAGCGTGGCTAATACTGGCTTTTCATGCTGCTCTCTCCTCTGACATCACCAAGCACTATTCACTCCAATGAAGTATATTCCAGCTGTTCGCCCACTGTACATAATCATCTCGGTTAACTAACCCATTCACTAGCACAAAAACACCATCCAAGCTGTCAGACTTCATGCAACTCAAATGAATGAGCATGGATTGTGGAATTCAAGGCTCCAGTGACAGCTGTGACACATTCACAGCCTTAGTCATGATAAGCTTAAGCATCTGCAGTATTTCTGATGCTCTCTCATCTCCTGTGCATCTTAAGTTGGAGCACAAAACCCCTGGAAGAAATCCAAAGATCCAGCTCTCTAAAACACAGGAAATGAGTAACTTCACTAACTTTAACTTGGTCTTTTATATAATGCACTTGTGCTAACTTCTTTATATAATTTGTTTCTAGGCCAACTCTAAGAGAGAAAGTTTTATTCTGTGACCAGCATCTTAGAAACGAGTATACTATGCACTAAGCCCAAGCTCACAGTTGGCTTTTGGTACTGAAGTCATATGTGTTTAAGAACTTATAAACATGTAAATATCATCATTACAACAATCGCCTTCTTGAATGGAAATACTTTTTACCTAAGAGCACAAATGCCATTTTTTTTAACAGTAATAAAAAAAAATCCTCTATAAGCTTGCTTCAAAAAAAGTTACACTAGGAGCAGAGCCCTGCCAAAAGGGACTTGGGGGTACTGGTAGATGACAAGCTGGACATGGGTCAGCACTGTGCCCTCGCAGCTCAGAAAGCCAACCGCATCCTGGGCTGCATCCAAAGCAGCGTGGCCAGCAGGACAAGGGAGGTGATCCTGCCCCTCTGCTCCGCGCTGGTGAGACCCCACCTGGAGTGCTGCACGCAAACGTGGAGTCCTCAGCACAGGAGGGACATGGAGCTGTTGGAGTGTGTCCAGGGGAGGGACACAGAAATGATCCAAGGGATGGAACACCTACCTGTGAGGACAGACTGAGAGAGCTGGGGCTGTTCAGCCTGGAGAAGAGAAGGCTCCAGGGACACCTGATGGCAGCCTTTCAGTATCTAAAGGGGGGCTACAAGGAAGAAGGGGACAGACTCTTTAGCAGGGTCTGTTGTGATAGGACTAGAGGAAATGGTTTCAAATGGAGAGAGGGGAGATTTAGGCTGGCTATAAGGAAAAAGTTTTTTACGATAAGGGTGGTGAGGCACTGGCACAGGTTGCCCAGAGAGGTGGTGGCTGCCCCATTCCTGGAGGCCTTCGAGCTCAGGCTGGACAGGGCTCTGAGCACCCTAACCCAGATGTAGGTGTCCCTGTGCACTTCAGGGGAGTTGGACTGGATGGCCTTTAAAGGTCCCTTCTAACTCAAATGATTCTATGAGACCAGAAATAGAAATGTTATGATTTAATAAAGCCTCATCATTCCAGGAAAAGGAATGGATAGTTAGGGATATCTTAGCTATTTTAATCTAGCTTTCCAAATAAATACAATTTATTTCTGCTGTGAAGTATATGTTACCACTGGAGCTTTAATTCCAGTCTATATATTGCTGTGCTGTGAGAGGTTCATGTATATGTATATTTTTTTCATTAATTGGACTTCTGTAAATATTTTTAATGGCCACAGTTGTGGAGAAAGGTGCTAGTTAAATCCATTTATCTACTGACAGTTGGATTGTGTTAGCTTAGGACAGAGGGTGGATGCCTTATAATAAGAAAGCATTAAGCTATTGATTTATGGCAAAAAGCTAGCTTACAGGTCACCTAGCTCTAAGCATGTCATGTGCTCCAAGCTGGCCAAAATGTATTTCACGATGTGCCAACCCTAAGCTAATGAGGTCTGGTCAGCATTCATCTGCATCTCCTTGCAGCATACAGTGTAGCTATTTACAAGAAGGGTATATTAGATCAGCCTTGGAGCCTTGCAAAGCTTCTAGCTGGCTCAAAAAATAGGCAGTGCAAGCCTGCATCTGCCTGCAGAAAATCATGTAGCCATCCTGGATGTTTCCCTGTGTTGATGCATCTCCACTTGCTCACAAAACAACATACAAACTTCAGCTAGCAAATCCCTCCTAGTAATTGGATCTACTTAGAAGACAGGAAGTGTCAATACACTGAGGAAGCCTCTGAGATACAAAATAGTCAATGAATTAAAACCAAAAAACAACCAATATACTCAACTGCAAATAGATAAGGTGTTGCCTGGGACACGCAGCATAAATTTTCCCTGCAAGGGACAGGCTGCGTCTTCTGCCAGTTGAATAAATGGAAAATGGGGGTGAGGAAGCTGCGGGGGTCACCACAGCATGACTGGGCTTTTGGGAAGCTGAACATTTTTCAGGACTTCCTATTGCTATCAGCAAGCAAAATAAAAAAGATCAGTCTTCCCCCTGAGCAAAGATAGGAGCAAGAGAGGGATTATGCTTCACGGGGATATCTCTGAGATACCACGGGACAATTCATCTCACTGATTTCGGATGTGCAGCTCCAAGTTGCAAGAACCCCTCCAGGGGGATTCATCTGGCACCTCACCCACTGATAATACAAGGAATTGGAATTAGCCTGCATGCGACCATCTATCTTTCAGATGTTTAAGTGAGAGTAAATGAACGTCACCCCAGACTGCGAAACACTGAGCGAAAGCCTTCCTCCATGTGAAATCAATGACAGTTTTGCAAGGGATACCTTGCGGCCAAGTTTTCACCCCACGAGTGGGGCAATTTATACCTCTTCCATGCATCTGAGCATGAACTTTATTATATGTCTACTCCCTGGAAAAAAAAAAAAAAAAAAAAACATCTTACTGAATAAATTATGCTTGGAAACGCAGCTGTGTTTTCTTAATNAAAAAAGATATTGCCACATTTCCATTCAGTAAGACATTTTCCTTAAGAATACCCAATAAATCAGATGGGACAATGTGCTGTCCGTGGAGGGAAAAGAAAGTAGCAAAACACCTCATTCTGAGGAACTGAAGAATAAAAATCCAGGCCGTTAGCCCACCTTGCACACTAAAAGGACTTCTCCTGCCTTAACCCTCAATTGTATTTAGCAGGCCCAACAAATCACAAATAACAGTCCATAATGATCCTTCTATTTGCAGCTCCTCAGCAATTGTGACCCAGTATTTTCTAACAGAGTCCAAAAGTCACTGTGATTAAGACTTTTTGTGAAATACCTCAACAGCAGACAAACAAACCTTCAAAGAGATGTGGCAGAAGTGTAATGTTCTATGTTCAGTAAGGAGCAATTAGACTTCAAAACTCCCAACACGTTATAAAGAGAAATTATTATTATTGCTGTTGCCAGAAGTATTATTAAGGAGAAGAAGAAGAGTTAAACCATACAAGTGTTTATCCCTTTACTTTTTTGTTAGCTTTAGGGTGAATTAGGAGTTGCAATAATACAGACTAGAATTGTTGATTTAATTTTTTTTTGAAGAAAAACAGCAGTTTTAAGTGGATTTTTTTCACACATTTTAAAACATCGTAAAAAATCTGCCACATTAATAGATCAGAGCAATTTCAGATCATAGTCGTAACATACACCATTATACCTCACCCAAGGGTGACACCTGAATGAGCAGGAATGAGATTGTTAGGATGTCTCCAGGGCAGATAAACTCTAATGTTAAATGCAAATCAGCTCATTTCATGGTACAATTATGTCAGGAGAATTTGGATTCAACACTAGCACAGAAACAGAGCAGCAAACAAGAGTCCCTGCAACTGCATCTGGATGTTTATGCAGCGTTCCTTCCAAAGGAATACTTCCCAGCACAACAGCCATGTTAGCTTTACATGTTCTGTGTGACAATGCTTGTGTTTTTCTTCCAGGAAATGGAATGATTTAGTGCCTCCTAACAAGTTGTAACCTGAAATTATTAATCCAGTTACTCTATAGATCAGCCCATCATCTTGCATAGGAATACAATCAACAAATTGAAGTTAATTATGTGAACAAGACTCAGAGAATCTTCTTTTACAAGAGTTTAGTTTATCTTGTAGAAGTAAAAGTTCAAGCCTAAGAATTTGGATCAACACCTTGAGAAAGCAAAAGATGATCAGAGAATAAAACAGATGCAATGCAAAGTGAGTGTGTGTGAGTGCAACCAGCAAAGCATTCTGAAAAAAATCTGCCTTTCTTCCCATATATCTGTGCCCACTCAACTACAGTCCAATGTGTTTCAACAGAGAAATGAATTCTAGTATGTGCTAGTGACTGTAGACAACTAAATACCTTTCTGTATACAAAGCATTTCTTAAGGGCAGCAACAGGGTAACAGTACATGTATCCCATCGAGGGACGCTGTATGTATTGGATAGCAGGGTGATGTTAAAGCTATCCTTGTCCTTATATTATCAGTGAAAAAGACTGAAATTGTGGACAGGATAAAAGAGAAAGTTTCTCACTGGTGAATTACATCCCTTTTGGTAGATTTGTTTCATTTCTGCATTGGTGTGGACAGTCCACTCCAAAAATTGAGTTCAATGCATATTGAATCATGCGCTTGCTGTCTCACAGCTGATACAGGATGTCTGGATGTCAGACAATGAAAGGAGAATAGATAAAAGAAGGGAAGATAAACCATTATAAGAACATACTTTGTTGACTTAAAGGTTGATGCTGTGGTCCCTGGACCAAGTATTGGGGCAAAATAAAATCCTGCATCTCCGCTGACTTCTATACCCTGCTATCAGTTTACCCTTCCTGAGAAAAACAGTAAAAAAAAAAAAAAAAATCTATTAAATTGGAAGAATTGTGAGTAACTCTAAGATCTTATATTTCTGCAGATTTTTCAGTCATATATGAGTTATAGTGTGATCCTGTCCTGAGTTTACTTTTTCTCTGTGCTTCTTAACTCAAATATTCTGGTTTCATTATAAGATAATCTGAGCTAATTTAGGAATTAGACTGTTTGTACTCAGTGTGCTTAGAAGGAAGGAAAGAAAAACAAAATCTGCTATACTCAGATGAATCAGCCTGGGGACATGGGGCTCAACTGATCAAAGGCGTAGGCACATATGGAACTCAACCCCAGAAAAAATATCTCCAGGATGCCAGCTCAGTCAGCCAAATCAAGAGAGATGTGATGAACAAAGGTCTGAACGTGACCAACAACACAGCCCACCATCTCAGAGATCTCTGTGCTTCTCTCCCTGGTAGCATCCTACAACAAAGCCTCTGCCTTCATGTTTATGAGCTTCCCATACACACTGACAACAGCAGATCTAGAGAGCTACAGGCGGCTGTGCCACCAACACAAAAACAGCAGACATCTTAAATCTACAGGGAGGAAGAAGCCCTCTTGTTTTCCTGCAGGAACCCCAATGGAAGGCTAGAACCAAGCAGCAATCACAAAACTAGTCCCTGTTTAAAGACAAATACGTTGGGATAACTGGCTTTCAGAGAAGCCCCCCATGACCTTGGTGTCTGCTCAGTGCCAATGGTTATCCTTCCAGTCACTGCACACATGCCTTAGACTGGAGAAAACAAAAACAACAGAAACCCTCCACTCTGCGATGTCTAAGACAGATTGCCACTACAATAACAGAACAATCATAGCTGTCCTCGGTTATCAACAAAGCAGCAACCACTGTTCTCAGCATAGAGGAGCAGGGAAAAAACGAGAGAAAACCAAAAGCTGGGGCTATAACAGAGATACAAGAAGAGACATCAACTTTAATCCAACTGCTGTTATTGCACTGAATAGTGTTCCTTAATTATTCATCAAAGTGGAGCAACGATGCTTTACCCATCCTTTAGGACAACTTTGTTCAAGACAGCTCCAGTGTGTTTTGCATTAGCCCAGTAAGGATGCTTGTATAATGCATTCTTTATCTATAGCTCTATCAACAACACTCTAAGCAGTTTGCCTTACTGCTATAATTGACAGTAACCTTAAGCAATCATACATTCTCTTTGATTAGCACAGGCTGGACACAGAAACATTTCCCCACAATACCTGACCAGTATTGCATATGCAGAATACAGAAGCGAGATGGCTGTGTACCCAAACAACATCAAAGGAAAATCTATTTCTTGTTTGTTGATTCTGACAGATTAGGAAAATGAATAAATAAATAAATAAAAAAGACAAAAAACATTCTTCAACTACTTTACATATTCCAGTATCAGCCCAACACATGCGCTGTAATTAGCATACACAAGACGGACGGTACTCCATAATACCCTAGGAAAGAATCAGGTCATTTTGCTGCCTTATTCATTCTGGTTATTATTTTTTATTACTATTGTATTTACCTACAGCGCTACTCCAATGCATGCTTCAGGCTAAAAGCCAGGTTCTGTTTACCAGCAGACTTGATGCAGAGGAAAGCTACTGACTTCCAGGGAGTTCTTCCAGATGTACTCCTATGTAAGTGGGATGGTCATCTCGCCAAAAACACCAGTATGCCTCAAAACACATCTATCTCTCTTTTTTCATGCATTTTCCACTCCTGAACACTATACTGCATTACCTGTCCTCCCCTGGCAGTAAACTCTTGAGATTCCAATACATACCTGAATTGTTCACTTGTTAAATTCACAGCACAGTGGCAAAAAGTCTGTCCTGTGTGCCTTCCCTCTCACTTAAGATGTGCTTTGCATAAAGATGGTATTATTAGAGCCAGCTGTTCAAATACTGATAAGGAGAAGTGCCCAGAGGCATGCAAGCAGAGGTCAAAGGCACATTAACAGCAATTTTTACTACTACCCCGCAGTAAAAATAGAGAAGTCCTGGTGCACTGGTTGAAGGGTGAATCAGAGTTTCTGTGGCAGGTGAAGATGAAGAACTGCAAAGGTAGCCTTGAGCTCAAAAATGCCAACAGCAGCACCGGGTCCGTTAGCAATCAGGTTTTATTTACCAGCCATATTGTGTTAAAATCAGACGTGATTCCCATACCAAGCACGTTAACCTGTCACTGCTTGCAAAGGGAGATTTATTTGTTCCAAAAGAAACAAATCTATCTCGCGGACACATCCTCAGAGCCAGGCTGCTGGAGGCAGAAAGCCTGTGAGCAGTTCCCCCCAAAAGAAGCATTCCCAGTACTGAGGAAGATCAGAGAAAAGCCTGTAAATCAATGTCACTCCAAGGCAAGCCGGCGGCTCCTCTTCCCTCGCCGGCTGCAAGAAGCGGCTCTTTGGCATCTGCGAGCTCGGAGCAAAGCGGGGCAGAACCCGGCTCCCCAGCCCGGGAGAGGCCGGAGGAAGGGACTTACCATTGCAGCAGCGATCCGTCCCGGTGCTGGAGATGCTGCATCCCCGCCGTGCCGGGGCGGGGTCGGAGCCAAGCGAGGGGGGACGCGGAGCTGCTCCGGGGGAACTGAGCGGCCGGAGCCGGGCTCCCCCCGCCTGGCTCGTACCGGGCGGAAGAGGGGTCGGAGCCTCCGAAGGGAATCAAAATTCCTCCTCCCTCGCCTGCCGGTCATGTCCAGACTGCCTTTGCTCAGGGGATGGGCCAGGTCCTGGCCGTGAAGGAATTTGCCATTGCTAAATCAAAATAATAATAATGATAATAATAAAAGGCAAGAATGGAAGCAGGAGATTTATAAACTTTTTTTTTTTTTTTGCCTTTTTTTTTTTTTTTTTTTTTTAGGGTGAGATTCTTGCTTGGGAAGTGAGGAAGGAGAAGGGGATTAAGGCTGGCCCAGATGCTCTGCTTGCAAGTCAAGGCTGTGGCGTGCTCGCTCCTCTATTTCTGTGTGTGTGTGTGTGATTCTCATACCCAGACAATGCTCTGCAAAGCGAGCTGGTCCTGCGGAGAAATGCAAACACCTCCTCCCCCAAGTGCCTGAGGAAAGGAAAGGGGATATGGAGCCAATCGTTTCTCCTCGGCTAGTTCATTAATATGGAGGAGAAGAAAGACACCAATGAGGAGAGAGGGGAGGAGGGGTTTATTCAAATTAAGTTTCTTAAATCAAACACTTCCCCATCACCATCCCCGGTTTTCTTTCCTCCTTCTGCCTCCTCGAGTTTCACCTTCTCTCTGTCCCCTCAGCACCATCTGTACTGCCCCACAGATTCATTTCTTCATTTACTTTTAATTGGTGGGACTGGGTCAGCAAAGTGCAGTGATGGGAAGGGAGGCTGGCATTGCCACTGGGAGGGAGGGAGGGAGGGAGGCGTGAGTGGGAAGGTGAGGAAAGGCAGCTTCCCCCTGAGCCACAGAAGAGCTGATAGCAAAGGAAAGTGATAAAGTGGCTGGAGCTGGTGGGAAATGGACCTGTGGGGAAGTGAAGCAGGAATTTTAACAAGAGCAAGTGATGGATTTTGTGCCTGGCATGGGGCAGCCCTGGATATCTACAAACTGGGGGATGAGAGGCTGGAGAGCAGCCCCACAGAAAGGGATCTGGGGACTCTGGCTGGTGGCAAGTTGGATCTGAGCCAGTAATGTGCCATGGAGCCAAAAGGGCCCTCGTGCCCTGGGGTGCACCAGGCCCAGCACTGCCAGCCCGACAGGGCAGGGACTGTCCCGCTCTGCTCTTCCTGCTGCGGCCTCACCTCGAGCACTGGGGGCAGGTGCCACAACATAAGAAGGACATAAAGCTGTTAAAAAGTGTCCAAAGGAGGTAGATGAGGGTGGTGAAGAGTCTGGCTGAGGGGAGGCCTCATGGCGGCCCGCAGCTCCCTCCCAGGGCAGCGCAGGGGCAGGCGCTGAGCTCTGCTCCCTGGGGACAGTGACAGGGCCCGAGGGCACGGCACAGATCTGTCAGGGGAGGGTCGGGGGGTGTGAGGGAAAGGCTCTGCCCAGGGGGTGGTGGGCATGGGACAGGCTCCCCAGGGCAGGGGGCACGGCCCTGAGCTGCCGGAGCTCAGGGAGCGTTTGGGCACCGCTCTGAGCCACAGGGTTTGGGGTTGGGTGCTGCTGAGTGGGACCAGGGGTTGGAACTCTGACCCTTGTTGTTCCCTTCCAACTCGGGATATTCTATGCTTCTAAGCAACATTTTGCAGATAGTATTTGCAGGTGGATATGTGACCTGTGTCTAGAACACTCCCTGTGAACTGGTGGAAAGGATGTCCTCCCCTCCTGCAGCACAGACATGCACTCCCAGTAAGGGAAGTACCTGCTCAGGAACAGCAGCAACTGCACTGGCCCGCACTACCTTATTCCCATCCCTGGAAGCTTTCAAGGCCAGGCTGGATGGTTTCTGGGCAGTTTGATCTAGTGGTTGGCAACCCTGCCCACGGCAGGGGGGTTGGAACTAGATGGTCTTTGAGGTCCCTTGCAACCCAAGCCATTCTATGATTCTATGGCTGCACAGCACCATGCTCCTCTCAACAGTGGCGTGGGAGCCATCTGGAAAGCAGCAAGGTGGCACATGTTCCATTCCAGGGAGCTCTCTTCCAGGACATCCCATGAAAGCATTTTGTCTTGTACTGCTTTGACTGCTATCAACCATACTGCTGTCAGGCTCCAGAGATCCATATCAGGAATCTGAGATGCTGAATGCCTGTATCCCTACCCAAATTCCCTGAGAAGCTGCTTGCTGATAAGTTTCTTCCAATCACCCCAACATTTCCCAGTGTTAGGATACAAACACTGTTGCTCTTCAGAATTTGGAAACCCTTCTCTCTGCTATTATTTTTTTATCACTTTCTCTTCTCCATCTTCCTTAGAATTCAAATTCATTTCAGATCCTCCTTGCCTTTACCTTTTTCCCACATTAAACAAAAGAAAAACAAAGCAATTCATTCAGATGAGCAACTAAATCCATTACCTGTCCTGTGTGAAAATCCCTGACCCAACAATTACGTGTGTGTTATAGTCCCTGTGGCTCTCAGTGCATGTGCAGAAGGCTGCGAGGATGTAGCTCCAGAGCAGAAGCGCTGAATGAGGCAGCTTTGATCCTGGTGGCTTGGCACAGTAACAGCCCCATGGCAGCATAGATGCCTTCTTCTTAGAAAATGCACAGACACCTTGTGAATGCATGTGGCTTTGTTTTTTATTCCAGCATCATGGAACTGTCCAAATAATCATCTAGACCTTTCAAAGCTTTCCTTTGCACTTTCTACTTCTCCACTTACACCAAATTCCCTAGTCACATCTCTCAACTTTTAGTAACTTTGCTAAATATAACTGAAAAAAAAAAAAAAAGTGTATGAAGAAAAAAGCTCTCTCTAATCATGCTGTGCATTCTTTAAATTAAAGAGAGAAAAACACTTTTAAGATGTCATCCATCGCACCTACTTTAAATGTCTACCTAGGATAAGACCCCAGGCTAGATTTCCATAAAGCATAAAAGAATCCAAGAATAACTAAATCAGATGTAGATGCCTATTTGTTACTCTCACCAAACCTCATTTTTCTGCATCCTAAAGGATAAATAAACCTCCACAACAAAATATTTGTTCTCGCCAAGAAAAGCACTTAGGTTCACCTTGCAGAAATGTATAACCCTCCTAAACAAACCAAACCAAACCCCAAACATCTACCCTGTCGCTTCAAAACTTTCAGAATTTATGACAATCCTACCTCAAAAACCAGAAGCCCCACTATGAAATGTCCCTTTGGAATGCTAAGCATGGAAAAAGGTTCCCAGCTGTTCAATTATTATGTGCTGCTACAACATCTGCTCCCTATCTTTCCCAGGAGAAGGGCAACAAGCCAAAAGAATCATCTAGTGGCCCACATCCAACCACAGTTGGACTGCCTTAGATCATCTCAGTTGACATCCATTTCAGGTTATCTATTGAAGTAGTACGAGAGTCTAAGAACTTTGCTTTCTGAAAAAGAGAATTTTCTCTAGGAGAAAACAAGCTATTTTCAGGCAAAAAATGNTGAACAGAGCTCACCCTCAAAAAACCCTATTTGATAGAGAAAAAATTTTTTTTTTTTTTTTTTTTTTTTTTTTTTTTTGTTATCCTCGTGAACAGTACGTTAAATAGTTCTTCATTATTTGCGTGTGTGTCAAGCGTGGTAGCAATTATTTTGGCCAGCATGAGGGACTGGCAGGGGTAGGAGAAGGCTTCCTGAGGGAAAAGTGATGTGCCGCTAAATGACCTAGACAGCCATCCATCTGTCATCCTACGCAGGGTCAAGACACTGACAAGCTGGCTGCAAGAGTATTAGCTGGGACTGGGTTGAAGGTACTGTTGGAAGGTCCTTGTCCTTCTATTTTGACACCTCAGGTGTGATTTAGCTGACCGAGCAGCTAGGTCTCAGCAGGTCAACCGTCTCTCCCTTCATGTTAGTCCGGTCTCGTCAATGCAGACACTGAAGTACAAGGCTTGATCCATCTCAGCACAAGAAAATACTGAATATAGCTCAAAAGAACCATGTCCTAGATGTGCCTGTTTCTCCCCACTGACATTAGACAGACTGTGAGCACTAACCCAGCTTGTCAACACTCACAAAGTAAGCTTCTAAGGCTTGATGAGATAAATCCATCTTTCATTATGAGGTTTGACAAGCCTCAGCTACTGACACTCACCCAGTTGGCCTGTTCTCCTCTACAAAAATAAGAACTACCCCAGGGTAGTGCTCTGGTCTGCATTTTCCCAGTCACTTCCTACCAATTACTACATTACTAGCAGTCAGAAATAGATACCTCCTAGTTCCTGAAGGCAAGATGTGGTGGAGGTAGAAAGTGGGAGAAAACAGCTAATTATGCAAGGGAAGGCAGTCATTTATTCCCTTACTGGCTATGGAAATGAGTTGTACTGTTTCTACTACTTCTTCTACATTTCTACTGTGTCCACAGCCAGGGAGAACACAGTATGTATAAATCATACCCTGCCTGTATGATTAACTGGGACACACTGGGTTTGCAGACAAAGATCTACAACACTGTCTTAAGAGGAGGTAACTCTAAGTGTGAACATAAAGAGAATGTATCCTGATGTGTGCCTGTTTTACCCTATAGGAAATATAAGGCAGCTCAGCCTGCAGACATGTTTATCCCAGGATGTTGGCAAGTAGCCGAGAGTGTGAGAGCAGCCATCAGTGAGGAGGTGAAGTGCAGTAAATTCACTCCTGGTTATCTGGACAGGATTCTGTTGATCTGGTCATCTTCAAAGGGAATTATAGTGAACCAAAACCCTTGAATCCTGTGTCCAGCCTTCCTCCCTTTGTCTACATCCCATGCCTCTGATATGAATTTTATTTGAGAACAACTGCACCTTCCCTCACCAACTCCCCACTTCCCTCACTCTTGTTCTGCTGCAGAAGATGCCGTATTTGATTTGACTCTTCTGAAAAATGAGGGGAGAGGACACACATTATGTTTGGTTTGCAGTGCATGGAGGTGAGGCTAGAAGTTTCAAGGCAATATTTCAGCTATACTTACTCTGCTCAAAGTGTTTAGTTCAGGTGGTCAGTGCAAAGCTCTTACATTGTACATTTCTTGAAGTCAAGAGTACTGCTACTGTTAAAATCAGCACTATTTTCCATATCTGGTCTACCTCTTTGTTCTGGATCTGTCACCCCACTGGACAAGAAGGCAGAATTCATTACTCTTCTCAGGTAAATAAGCTAAAGATCTGGTCCTCTGACAAACTCTTGTGAGTCATGATCAGCTGGTTAAAGAAATTAAATTGTGTGAATCATCTCTCCAGTGAAAGTTACATCCACACTAAGGGAAGTCAAGAGAAAGGAATATGCATGAGCATTGCTGGCAGTGATAAAGTGGGCAAAAAAGCAAGGAACAAAGTGTCGGCAAGTGGGTTAAATGTGAGAAATTAATCATCTGTAAGAATTCACTAGCTGAGGATTCTTCAGCTTTCAAAAGAAACTACAGACAGTGAAAATGGTAGAAGTTTATAAAAAATTACATTGAGAAGGTGAATAAGAACATAATGTCCACTGTCCTTCCTTACACAAGAATGAGAATATATCAAACAAAATCAGTGACGCCTAGTTCAAAATAACAGAAAAACTCTTCACCTAAAATGTTATATGACCTGTCAGATGGTAGAAGCTTCCATAGAGGAGAAGTCCATAAAGGTAATTAAATACCAGAAGACCTCTTCTGGCTCAGAACATCTCTGAGACACATTTCAGTGAATGCTGGGAGAAAACCAACATAGTGGCCTTCTATGATGGCATAACCACATCAGTGGACAAGGGAAAAACTGATGTAATCTATCTGGACTCCAGTAAGGCCTTTGACATAACATCCCCCATAACATCCTTCTGTCTTAACTGGAAAGATACAGATTTAGTGGGTGGATCATTCGATGGATGAGGAACTGGTTGCAAAATCACACCCAGAGTGGTGGTCAATGGATCAATATCTGGATGGAGAACAGTGATGTGTGGTGTCCCTCAGGGGTCTGGAACTGATAGTCTTCAATATCTTCATCAATGACATCAACAGCGGGATCGAGTGCGCCCTAAGCAAGTTTGTGTATGACACCAGGCTGTGTGGTGTGGTCGATGCACCTGAGGGACGGGATGCCGTCCAGAGGGACCTAGACAAGCTGGAGCAGTGGGCGCACGAGAACCTCATGAGCTTCCACAAAGACAAATGCAAGGTCTGGCACCTGGGTCACGGCAGCCCCCGCTATCAATACAAGCTGGGGGTTGCAAGGATTGAGCAGACTCCTGACAAAAGGGACTTGGGGGTACTGGTGGATGACAAGCTGGACATGAGCCAGCACTGTGCCCTCACAGCACAGAAAGCCAACTGCATCCTGGGCTGCATCCAAAGCAGCGTGGCCAGCAGGGCAAGGAGGTGATCCTGCCCCTCTGCTCCGTGCTGGTGAGACCCCACCTGGAGTGCTGCACACAAACGTGGAGTCCTCAGCACAGGAGGGACATGGAGCTGTTGGAGTGCGTCCAGAGGAGGGACACAGAAATGATCCAAGGGATGGAACACCTACCTGTGAGGACAGACTGAGAGAGCTGGGGCTGTTCAGCCTGGAGAAGAGAAGGCTCCAGGGAGACCTGATGGCAGCCTTTCAGTATCTAAAGGGGGGCTGCAAGAAAGAGAGGAACAGACTCTTTAGCAGGGTCTGTTGTGATAGGACATGGGGAAATGGTTTCAAATGGAGAGAGGGGAGATTTAGGCTGGCTATAAGGAAAAAGTTTTTTACGATAAGGGTGGTGAGGCACTGGCACATGTTGCCCAGAGAGGTGGTGGATGCCCCGTCCCTGGAGACCTTCGAGGTCAGGCTGGACAGGGCTCTGAGCAACCTGACCCAGCTGTAGGTGTCCCTGTGCACTGCAGGGGAGTTGGACCGGATGGCCTTTACAAGTCCCTTCCAAATCAGACAATTCTATGATTCTATGAAAATTTAGGGTATTTATACCTTTATCCTTGCTCTTTGTATTTCATTTATTTATTTATTTATTTATTTTGGTAGGGATTTGCAAGGATACATAAGGATTGCTGGTTTAACAGCGCAGTCATCCTTGCCATGCAATCCACTAGCCAAAATTGCAAATACTTTGAGTCCATTCACTAGAATGTGATCTGCACAGCTCACACAGCTTCACAGGTAACTAGGAAGCTTAGACACACTTGTTTCTGCCAACTCTCTTTAGAAAAAATGTTATTTTTAGAAAAAGGTTCAGGCAGACATTTACAAGGTAGCAGCTTCTTACCTCTCCTTATTGTGAATAGCCAGAAGCTTCCTTTCGTTTTATTTTTTTTTTTTGGTGGGGAGGCTTATTTTTTTTAAGGGATTAAATATCTCTAGTTTTAGAGATATAGGTATGTAAATAATGGATTTCATTTGACAGCTTTCAGAAGTATATAATATTATTGATGTCCTCATTCAAAGTACCTCATCATTCAATTTTTTGTCCTTGAGTTCTGTAATTACGGCAGTAAATATTTAAGACTAATTAGGACAAAATTAAAAGTTTTAAGGAAAAAAATTATTGTGTAATTAGGATTTATTTAGTGAATAAGGGGGAAAAAAGGATGGAGATGTTTTATTTCAGTACTTTCTAAATGAAATGTTTTGACAGTTCAATCTCCAATTTGACATGCTTAGCAAAATGCTTGAATCAATCTGGAAGGAAGTTTTGTATTTTTTCAAACGGTGTGGGAAAAAAAAAGATGCTTTGGACTGATTAAAAATGCTAAATATATATTACATAAACATTTATTACATAAATTTGTTATAAATATGTATCAAAATATATATTGTTTAATGTTTTATATAATATGCTATTTAGATATGAACTGAAAACCTCCTGCATTCTTTTTACTTCTAATTTGAAACCTATAGCTATGTGGCTGAAATTCATACAATCTAATTTTAGACACTTAGATGAATGAGATTTTTAGGATAACTCTCTCTGAATTTAAGGAAGTTCAACGTACAAAGCATTAGTAATAGTATTTTTTTTAAGTAAGATTTTGTGAAGTTTTCCAAATAAATTTTGCAACCATAGATAAGAACAGGTGTAAGAAGTATTCCCTATCAATATTTATCTTGGGATAGTGAGTATCATGCAAGAGTAAGTGCATAAACCGAGGTGTTGTAAGAAATAGATGTCCACTAAAGAGTGAATATATGTTGCTTGCCAACAAGTATGTAAAGAGCCCTCCGTTAGCACAGAAACATTAGTAGACTTTTTATCAGTGTGACTGATAAGCAGAAGATTCTTTTTGGAGGTTCTTATCGTATTTGCAGAGTGTGGATATCTATCAGAATTTCTAAATTATTTTCATAAAACCAGACACAACCAAGAAAGTTTTCACCTCAAGCTTCAAGCCTAAATGGAGGTTGAAGGTGATTGTTACCCTCCTGTAGATTGATGGCTTGAGGATTTGTGGCCTAAACCCTGATCCTGACCATTTCCCCTTAATTAAAATATAATAAAGACACTGGTTAGCACATCTGAGGAAGAAGAGCTGATCTATCCAGTTTCCAGCTGACACATACCTTCCTTCATCTTTCATCAGAGTCTTTTGCAGTGGCTGAAAGTTGCATTACATCCTCCTTGGACAGATGTTACAAGAGTTATTAATGACCAGCTTGTGGCTAAATTCAAAGGTCTCACTTCTCATCTGAACTACCTTGATTTATAAGCTGTTTTTGTCAGTTTGGATCATTCTGCCTTCCTTTATCTGTAGGCATAGACAGATGGCTCCCCTAACCTTGCAGTCAAATGGTTTTCTTCTAATTTGTCTGACAGGATGTCTTGAGTTAAATCTTTCATTGCACTCCTCCTTGTAAGGTGAGGACAGCCTAAATGTTGTGGTCAGAGCCCCTGCTTCCGGCACTCAAAATGACCTAAGTCTCACATCTGATGTTCTCATGTGAAAGACCTTTGGAGGGAGATTATTCTCTTCTGCTGAAAGAAGACAGCTGGATAAAATCTCAACCATGTAAGAAAACCAGGAAATCTCTCTTCCTTCAAAACAGGAGAAGCTGGAAGCAAATATCACCCATGTGGGGGCTTCAGAAGATGTATTATCAATCTCAGCATCAAATCCATGCCAGTCAAACCATAAAGAAGAGGCGTTCATGGAAGCAGGTCACTGCTACTTCTCTAAATGCAGCTCATGGAGTTTTTTCATATGGTAGTTTTACCAAGGTAATTATTTATTTGACATAAACCAATCATCTTTAATATGGACTAAGAAATTTGGTCATTTCATATTTCTTTCAGAACTTTCTCCACACCTCTATTTCATACTCTTTTTATTAAATATATTTGTTTTTCTTAATACGCTATTTTGGGTCTTAGGTGCTAGGTAGAATTTATTGTATGAGCCTGTATCTTCTAATATCAGTCATTAACAGTAAACAAAGATGGGACTTTAACCACTGCAGATTCTGTCCTACTTGCACTTGCATCAAAGGAGTGTTTGTGACTGTTGCTTGTAGTAGATTTTCCTCATTTCATAAGCCAGACTCTGTAATAATGAATATACTTTGTTGCTGGGCCATAATGGGTAATTATATTCAGACATGTTCTTTTNTAATTATATTCAAAAATTTTTTTTTTTTTTTTTTTTTTTTTTTTTTTCCACCACCTATTTCAATGTATGCGTGTTCTTCTCCTTTCTCTTTAAATTGTCTTCCTCTCTTTCAGCTGAAAGTCAATTGTCTTAAATCAAATATGACAAAGCCATTCTCCAGCCATGAAACTACTATGCAAACAATCAAAGGCAAGTTCATACAAGAATTTCTGTCTTTCTCTGTTGCAATATGAACATATGAAAGCACTAAATTAGGTTAAATCTTCACAACATCAGTATACTTATTCCTAGGGGGCCTGTCAAACTCTGCAGAGAAAAGAAAAGTAACAACTAGTGGCTGGAAAAAAAGCCAGGCAAGTTCATTTCAGAGATTAAGCCAAACACTTAAATAAGTACAAAAAAAAAGACCACTGGAATAATATATCAGAGGATGGGGAAGGTTCTTAATCTCAGAAAGATTCATCTATTTTAAAGTTAGATGAACACATACAATGTTGATGCCTGTGAATGAAATAATCCTTGGCTTCCTTTCTAGTCACAGGAAATTATTCCATACAGTCATGAGAAATCAGTGCATGATTTGCTTCAACACACGGGAACGATGTAAAATAAATGAGACAACGCACATCCTAAAAGTGTTCCTTGTGTCCTCTAACTGAACAGTTAACCTTGAGCCAGAAAAACATACCTCTGCAATCAGCATCTGAACATAGCTGAGACAAACCCCACTCTAGATGTCTCCAGAATAAATCTATTTGTTACTCTAAGCTGATGCTTTATCCAAATATAAATAATTGTTCTCAGTAACTGGATAAAATTTAGTAGTTTATGATGGTCAGGTGAATAAAAAAGTAGGGAACTCAAACCAGATAAAAGGAAGTACTTCTCTGTAAGACAAGATTTCAGTTCAGTGGTATAACACATTCTTTTAAAAATAATAGTAATAGTAAAAAGAAATAAAGGGTACAATTCAAAATGAAAGATATTGGAA
>VXAV01011600.1:46642-77870 GCA_013399715.1 Alectura lathami
AAAAAAAAAAAAAAAAAGGAGAAATTCCTAGCGCAGCAGAGATTTTGTGTGCAGATTTCTTAATACTGCTAATAATTAAGAAAAAAATTAAAGAGGAAGTAAAGAGAAGGCTCTGGGCTAAAAGCTGAAACACCTGTATGAAAGGAAAGCAGAGACAAGATCTATCACAATGGAAAAGAAAGGATCCACCTCACTATTCATAAGCACCTGGAAAGCAGGCATTTCTGCCTAAGCCAGTCCCCTGGGCCTCTTTCAGGAGATCTAGTCTATTCAGTCAGTGGGCTCTAAGCTTCCATTCGTCTCATCCTCAACTAGACTTCTGACGCAGGTGAGATGAGCCATGCTGCACAAGTGTCTATTTTTGTCCATTGACTGTCAGGGGAGCCTTGGGGGAAAAAGCTCACACCCACATCTGCGTTGCAGACACCTGACAAGAGGTGCAAGAGATCCCGCACAGGGGGAGGACAGCAGAGCCTGTGAATCCAGCGCTTTGTATTTAAGGATTATCCGACACCCCCTCAGATTCTGCCTCTCGTTTCTTCACCCCACAGACGCGACGCTTGCGATGGATGTGTTGGCCATGCAGCAGGGGGGCATTTCTCCTGCTGCTGCCACACAGCAGGCCCAGCTGCTTAGCCACCAGTGAAAAAACAGATCTGATAAAAGAGATCATGGCAAAAGTAATAGGTGGTGGCACTATGCAGCAGCCACAGAGCAGACAGTGCTTTGCAGGGCTCCGTGATAACAGGAGCCATCTAGGAAACGCAGCAATGTTACAACCTCATGTAATCCAATGTACGTGTTAATTCAGGTGGAAGTTGAGCAGCACAATCAAAGGTTGCAGGAGGGCTGTCTTCCTAACCAAACCTCTAAATAATGAGCTGAGCTGAGCTGAGGAGTGCTCAATGCGAAAACATGAGCAAACTTGATCTGCAACATCAGCTCCCACCAGTGAGGCAGTAGAACAACTCATATCAACTCTAAACTGTCCAGAAAGAGACTGATAACCTGCGTCCACACATCTTATAAAGAATAGATGAAAAGATACTCTATCCTTGATCATGTCTGCAAAACAGAAACACAAGACCTAGCCAAAAATAATGCATGCTGGCATTCGCATCTTGTAATATAGCTTAGATGAAGGAAAAAAATGCTCCTACACAGCCATCTGAGGATTTGAGAATAATCAGGATGTTATAATGTCACGTAACTACTCATTTTGAATATTACTCCACATGCAGAAGCTGGTCCAAGGGAATTATTTTTTTTTTCCTGGTCCTTTTCTGTATGGTGTTTAACTCCTGAGCAGTCCCCAGCTCTTGCAATGGTGGTGCAGTGGAGGAGTCTGCTCTGAAGGTTAGTCAAAACTTTCTGGGCAAAAAATATATGCTTCCTAGAAAATATTTTAATCCCACAATCCCACAGTAAATGTGGCTGTCAGGAAAAAAAAAAAAAAAAAAAAAAGGATCTTTCCATCTCCAGGTCATGAGGTCATAACTAACATTTTCTTCACTAGACAGTCTTTGTAATAGATCTAGATTGAATTTATTTTCCCAATTTTCACAACTTCCTCTCTGGAAATCACTGGTTAATTTCTCTTTCTTTTGAAGACAAAATTAAAAACAGTCCTTGGGGTAGATATCACCCAGATTAGCAAATTATTCATCACGTTCCCAACACTCTGTCTGCCTTGGAGACTTTTTGTAGGATAAATGGGAGCTGAGAAAGATGAGTACAATTTAATGGCTAAGAGTGTTCCAGGAAAAAAAGTCAAGAACTCCTTGGACTGTTGAAAATATACTGCATCTGTCAGCTTCAGACTTACTTGCACTTTTGTATGAAATATTTGATTCTGACCATTCCAACATATACCTCGCTAATAAGACCAGCAAAATCAGCAAGCAGACTAGAAACTGCTGCAGTAAGAAAAAGAAATCTGTGCAATGTCAAATCTCAGAAGTAGTAAATTGGTGTGATTTCAGTAAAATCAATGGTTCTGGGTCAAATTACACTAGTAGTGGATCTGGACCCAAGAGGATAAGTATGTGATAGCACTACTGAATTAATTTGTAAGAAAACACTGCTAAACTGAACCAAGTATTCCCATCTCCCTCCAAAATACAGAAGGTAAAACCAGGTCATGTTTCAGCTGTATTTGTACAGCTTCCAAAATAATCATGGTTCCTAGCTACAGACAGCTGTATTTCTGCACTTCACACTGCTGTATTTATGCGCACACACATACATGTACATAGCACCAGCTTTATCCACACTTTTTCACTTCTCTCCGTTATCATAAATTAAATTATAGCCTTGGTGGGTGTGGATAACGCACAATGAAAAGACTCTCCTTGAGCTATGATACTAAAGCCTCCAAAAGTATTTGTATAAGTAAAATGCTGAGGTACCATTACTGTCATATGATATATCAAAAATTGGAATGTATTTTTCCTGTGCGCTCAGCTGGAACAGGAAATAATTTTCTTTTTCCTTAGCTGTACCACAATCAAACTTTGTAGGCATCCATTCAACAGTTTAGCTTAATCATACTTATGCAATTACTGTCAGAGTATGACATTTTCCTTTCACCTTTACTACTTAGAGATTAAGCTATCAGCCCTTCAAGATCATTACAGTTGTTTACAGGAAAGTAACAAAAAGAGTCTCAAATGTCTAGAAATCTTCATCTCTGGCTGTAGCATGAAACAAAATTCTACTCTTTTTTCTTTTACTATTTATTTTGTAGCGTGGAAGAAGTATCTTTAACCGAGGAACGGACTAAGTAGGGGAACACAAATGTTTCCCCCTAAGAAGTGTAAAATAATAATATAGAAATTATAATGGAAATATACTGGGAGGGGAACTCAAATTTCTATTGCTGAGGCAGTAACATACATATTGAATTTAAGGCCAGGAAGTACTATTATGGTCATAAATTGTGGAAAACACAAACACCAACATTTTACTTTGTGGTTCCCTCATACAGCACATGGTGAGCCTAATTCTCTGCTGGTCTGTTTCTTCACATCATTACTTCCTGTAAGCGTAAAATAAATGGTTTCAAAGCAAACAAGTCAAGATGACAGCAGTTCAGGATGCAGCATGGCTATGATAAGTTGTGCATCTAGACTGCACCAGAGTAAACAGCTGCACCTCTTTCATAATTCCTTGATGGTGTTTGCCCACCATATAGATAGGTGACATTTTCCAGCCATGCGTTCAGAAATTATAACACTACATTAACCAGTCTGGTGTTAAAAACTTAAAAAACAAGAACTTCATGAAATTAGTTTGAACAATTTTACTTCCTTTCCCAAACCACCTCTTAGTTCAGTTTATGACACAGGTCACACCTGCCTGGAGCAGCACCTCCAGATGCCCCATTTTTGACCTGTGTTTCTGATTCATCAAGTAAACCCTCAATTCTAAGGGTGACATTCCATTTTCTTTTTTTTTTTTTTGCAGAAGAGAAAGAGTGAAGACTTTCACATGGAAAGTGAAGAAAAGGGAAGAGTAAAGGAAGGGAAAGGGAAAGGGAATGTCAGACGGAAAAGCCCAGCTTTCACTTAGACACCTTCAATAGCTCCACAATTTGGCAGTCACTAGAAACACAATAGTATTTCCAAAGGGTACTTTTCTCCATCAAGAAGATGTGTCTAAGATTAAAAGGAGAATTCTGAATGTATCTTTCACTCCTCATGAACAAGCCAACTTTAACTAACAGAAAAGTTGACATCTTTTTGATTTTTTTTCTTAGCAAACGAGAAATGCTGTAGCCTGCATACTAATAAAAATATAAAGAAGAAAAAGAAAAAAATGACCTATGCCTTACAACCACTTCAAGCTGAAGGTGTCTGTGTGCCATTACACCACCAGGAAGCATTGATCCATACATACCCCATAACGTTTTTTTTTTTTTTAACCTGATGAATGGATGGGAGCCATCTGGCTATCACATAATACTTCTGAACTTTCCTCCCTTATTAAACTGTCACTTTTATGTTGGTCTGACTATCACATTGAGAGAAAACTTCGCAGAGGTGTTAAGTGGCTGAGGAACAGCAGAAGAGGCTGCCAGGTTTTGGTTACTCCTTTCTGGTTTCATACCAGTTAAGCAATACCTTCTGCAGTGCTCCTGCCCCTGGGGAAGTGGGGAGTTGAGCCGAAAGGTTGCTCTGAGGCTGACCAGTACCGAGGCTGTATGGGGTTCTGAAATGTCAGGTTTTGAGAACAGCAGATGTTTTTTCGCAAAGCGTGTGTAGCTGAAAGGAGTTGGCAGAGACTTACAAAATCTGTCTCGTTTCTCAGGCATCCCCTTGTCCGACCTTTAGAAAACGGTTCTTGCCCAGTTGAGCTGTTCTTCAGCTCAAACACACACACAGACGCAGACACAAACTATGAAGCTCCTGGACTTTCACATGCCCATTTGCTCACAGGGATCTGCTTAGAAATAAAGCCTTACAATATTAGCCTAATGATACACCTCTTCTTTCTTAATTGCCACACCAAAATCTGCTCTCAGTTCTATTGTGACCTGCCCAACACCACTAATAAATTACAAAATGCAAGATAGGTATAAAAGAAGTTTTCATCATTTTGTTTCCTAAAGAAAGGAAGATTTTACAGTCCTAGGGTATATCTGCCAGTCCCTAGTATTCACTGAACTTATTCGCAATTTCCACACAAAATTGGACAAGAGGTATATGTTGCAAGGAGAAGAATTATGCTAACAATATCTGTGAAGATATTGTTAGATTACAGAGGGTGTTGAAACGACAGAAGTGGGATATTCAGGATCTCAGTCATATTATTTAACAGCAGAGAACCAACAGAATGGAAAGGAAACAAATTTTTGCAAGACCTCCTGCTAATGAAGATCCTCATTCCTTCCTTCCTGAATTCCTTTGGCAACCAGGGAAGGCTAGTGAACACTTGGATAGTTATCCACAGTTCTGCTGCTCATGCTGTATAAATATGAAAATTATTGTTTAATTACTCCACTCTCTGCAGCTGTTAAAAGTACATCAAGCCGCTCTTCATTTCTCAGTGTATTCTATCCTGCATTTCATTCATTACCTATTGCAATTAGAATGCACATTTAGGTTTAGATCTTCAGTTGGATAAAGTGACTCCAGCAAAGGTAGAGGAATCAGAATTAACTGAGGAGCTCTCCCTCTTTCAACCACTCTATAGTGTTTAGTTTCTTTATAGTATAAGATTATTTATCTGTTACTGTTGCAGAATATTTCAAATAAAGTTTTGAAACCATTATTCAGAAACAAAAAAATGCCAAGTTTGTTTACAGAGGTATTTGGAACTGAAATTATTAAGACATTTTCAGAAATGTTATGAGCTCTATTTCTTCCCTGAATTTGTATTTTAGTTTGAGAGATAATAGTGTGTTTACTTAAATAAAAAATACCATAAATTTTGCAAACTTAATTCCCTAACATAATAGAAAAGATACTTGTCAAGCAAGATATTTCTTCATTTTTAAACTGCTTTTTCCAGTGACAAAAATTCAGCAAACATTTCACTTGGCTGAATCAATGAACTTTAAAATGAAAGGAATGCTTCCTACCCATGATTCTGCAGACTACTGCAACCTATGTGCCACTTCAAGCATATTCATTAACTAGATTATTGAGCATATGCTCAATGGATTTTTTTTTTTTTTGAGCTGGAGCTATATTCTCTGCTTTGTGCAGGTTTCAAACTCTTCCAGGAGCTGAACTTCAAACACAACACAGTTACTGCTTAGAAACCCAACTAGATAATTAATGTCTTATAAACTTTCATTAAGAAACCCTTTATGTATCAATGATTGATGGAAGTTTTGGATTGAATGTGTCACACATGGAGGCACAGGAAGTTAATGGCCAAAAATAATGCTTTCAAAGCTCAAATTAATGGCTCTGTAACTGCAATGCATGACAAATGAGCTCTGATTAGCACAAGTTCACTATGTCAAAGAGCAAGGAGACAAACACGGACACCAAGGATCTATTAATATTCACCATGACTGTTGTGTTAAATGAACACGGTTCTTCAGACTCTGCACAGATGTTACTTATTCTCTTTGATTGCAGTTGCAAGGACTACAATGTTCAGGTTGCATTTCTTCCCTTGCTGTGCACTACCTTTTAAAGACGTGAAGATATCCACTATCAATATTAAAATGGCATCAATGTCAATGACATTCCTAGCAGAGACAGTTCGTTTAAGGGCATGTAACTAAAGGACCTGCTTGTCTTACAAGCTTCCACAAGTCTCATACCCTGAATGTCCATAATTCATTGTAGCAAGTGCTCATGCAATACTCAAAACGTGAATCTTTGGGATTAATTTTAGGCACTTGTTTCTTATAAATCTTAGGTAAAATCATTCCAAGCAAGTCTACTCATTTCCTATTTAATTACTGCTTTCTTTTGCTTAAGGCTCTGCATGATAACAGTGTAAGGAACTTGTCCTTAAGACTGAGAAGAGTTTTACAAAGAGATTAGTACGCATGGGCAAAATGATCATGAGCACTGTCTTCAGTGGACTAAGTTCAGTTCCCAAAGGACAGTAACACTGCACTAAGCAAAATAATTCCACAACTGCAAAACACTGAGCAGAAATAGAAAAAAATAAATAAGTAAATAAATGAACTTCCTTTGATCTTTCCTCTGAGCAAAGATAAAATGTTATTCATAAAAGTACAGAAAATTTCACCTTATTGTTACCAACACCTTGTAAGTCACAGGTTGTGGCTTAATCTTTCTTGACATGCCTTCTCCTGTACATTTTCAGAGCATTTATTTGTAACACATTTACTTAAAATGTATTTTTTTAATTATTATTTTTCTTAAAATTCAGCTAAGAGGAAACAGATGGCATCTAAGTAATTCCTCCTCCGATGAAAGCAAAACAAATATTTAAGCAGAACGATGACTCAAACATTTGCTTAGGTCAAGTTATTTACTGTTGCTCTTTTGGTATTAATTGCTTCTTTAATTATGTTGGCAGTAAGTGTAGTGTGTAAACCTGATCCTTTAGGGTAAATCAGCAATGTCTTGGGTTGTTCTTGGTTCTGCCTTTAATTTCCTGTGTTAAATATGACAAGTCATCTGGGCTGAGTCCCATATTTTAGCTACAAAATGAGATAACACTTCATATCCCTTAATTTGTACTCTCTGTATGTTTGTTCTCCCCATTGCCCAGGACCCGGCACCATCCACAAAATAACAGATGATGGGACTCATCTGGCCAAATGCAGATACTCAATGCGAGTGTCTGCCTTTGACCTAGTGAATCCTGGGTCCCTCTCTAATTGAACAACCAGAAAAGGCAGTTTGGGTACAAGTAAATTCTATAACAGATAATATGAATTATTTCACCCAAGTGCATCTTTTGGGTAGGAAGAGAGCCTGAGACAGCTGGCAAAAATGTACATGTTAGGCATCAAAATCTGTATGACAGAATTCCCATATAAGATAATAAATATTGCTTTGCTTTCACAACTGGAAGAGACTTATTTGCCTTGCAACTACTTTGAATATCCACTGAATGCAAAAATATAAAGCATACTTCTGTGCAAATAAATACATATAAACACATACAGAAATAGATACAGAAATTGTATACTGTTATGCGTGTATAAAAAAAGAATATTTTTAATATACACTTTCAAGAACTTTGTATTTGTGTCATACCTAGTGCCTGAGACACTGGCAGGAAAAAGTTTATGTTCTGTTGTAGATGGTACAGGTATATGGGAGCTGAGGTCTTCTCCCATACATCATCAGACTCAAAATCCTTGGTTGCTATGGCATCTTATCTTCAAAAGCTGTCTGGAGTATACAGTTTGACTATTCCATTCAGTGAGAATTGATAATCTAAGAATTGAGTAGCTTTATTCAAGACACAGGGAGAAGAGTTACTGAGATCCCATAAAGTAGAATCAATAGCTGAATTCATTTGATCGGGCACAATCTAATTTTATGCAACAAGAACACTTATATTTTCCAAGCATCAGAGCTAAAGTGGGCTTTCCATACTGCATATTTGCAAGTACATTGTACTCAGCCATGCAGTAAATTATCCTTTCACATCCTTAGTAAAATTGTAGAGGTCCTTGCTGTAAAAATATTCAAGTAGGCACAAATGTGATGGACATTTTCAGCAGAGATAACCTCCTGTGCCTGGTTCCTGAAAATGAACAGTTAGAGTGCTGCCAATTATCCCTAATTATAGTTGGTACAAAAGGCTTTTCATAATGCAATTTGTACAGTGTGCAACCTTGAAATGAAGTCCCAAGGCTGAAAAATTTGTTCCCCTTTTCTATTAAGTAGCTTTTTATAAAAATATATAATTAGAAGATGATTCAGGAGGAAAGACAACATTCTGACATGGTCACTTAGTAAACACATAAGGCTTATTATTTGCCTCTCAAGAGTCCTGATCCTGTCCCAGTGATTTAATATTAACCACCACATAATACATTACATTATCAAAGCTGAAAGAGAAGGGAGATTAGTAGCATTATTAAACCTTTTTGTCCAGACAAGGAAACCGCTACAGAAGCTTCTTTGCATACACTGAGCATCAAAGTGTTGTACCTTGTCAGCAGGCAAACTTCTAGCCCAAGGGTGAGGTATGCAACCCGAATAGCTTCAAATTTGACAAGAAAAGTCAACATTCATCAACATCAGTTGTATCTTTTTATTGGTTGTTTTTCCACTTAGGATTTTGCTCTGCCCACATTGTGGTGTTTATCTGTAAAGCAAAGTGGTCAAGACCTCTCAAGAAGGCAGTAAGAGATAATCTTTCAGTGGCTGGAAGGTGAATATCATACTGGGCTTGTCATATAGATACTTACCAGATGCTCGTAATTTTGTCAATGCATTAATCATTCCAACCAGAAATTTATTTGTGGACTTTCTCAAGATAAACAACAGTTGATAAACAACTGTTTCTGAGAAAGCCTTAGGATTAAAAATCTGCCTTTTCTTAAACACTACTGATAGGAGATTTGAAGAAACCTGATCTGAAAAGTAAAATAAGCCCTTATTTACGTAATGAAGTAAAAACTGAGATCTTCAGTGTGTTTCCTCACGCGTTCCTCATGTTACCATAGGTACCATAAGACCCTCAAAGTTTAGTGAATCATAATATTTACCTGACCCAGTGCATTTGTTGTGTTTAGAAACAAGACTGCTTTGAATACTCTGCTAAATGTAATTACTAGCAACAGCAAACATGACAATGTTAATGTCACTCCCTGTGTCTCTTTGTTCCTAGCAGTGAGTTCAAATGTCCATTTGATTAGACAAGAGAAAAGAGAAATGGAAAAATAAAAATGTTACTTGTCTCCAGATTCTCTCATCTCGTGATTCTCACAAAGTACTTTCCAAATCATAAGATTCACGGAAATCTCTCTGAAGCAATTGAGCTTCAGCAAATCATTCTTACTTAGAGAGATAGTCTGGAGGGTCTCATTCTGTGGAGGACTGATTTTGCTTTCTTGCCTTCAAAATCAAAGGAAATTGGGTCCCTTCTCAACATCAATGATAAATAGTTCTCTTGAGTCATTATATTAGTTAGTCCAGAGATAGCACAGATTAAAATAAGAATAATTCATACTTACAAAAAGTCTTGAGATCTACACATGAAGATACCTATATTATCACTTTCATTTTACAGATGGGAAAGAAAAGTGGTGTATTCAAAATAATCCAGAAATAAACCCAGAGCAGATTTCTGAAGTCTAACTTCATGGATGTAGGCATAGCTAGGTCTTCAAAGGACCATTCCTTGAGCAGGAGAAGATATGTTTCCTGTTGCATTTGTAAGCCAAACAACTTACCTATTTTACATCAAATTTGTGTCCAAGAAGAAAACCAGTTGCTCCAAACTTCATGACACCAGCCATGAGGGCTAACATGACATTCACAATTAATTAGTTCATTCACATGAGTACAGAACCGTATCATGCAAGACTGCACTGAAGAGTATCTTGAAGCAGTACTGGAAAATGAGGACCACCGAACATGATAATTTCAAATTAGTTGTTGTTTTGCTTACCAGAAATAAATATTATAATTGCATAGCTCTGTTTACTTTGTTATTCATTATCACGTTTTCAAACCTATTATCAACATGATATATTGGGTATGATTGTCAGCTTTTTTCATCTGTAGCTCTGACTCTGCAGGTAGGCTGAATCTAGATAGTTTGCTGTTTTATTGACTACAACAACAAAAAATAACTCTTTTTAACAAATAAATTATTTTAGAAAACCTCAAATTTGCCCTTCAGGTCCCAAACAGAAAGCCTCTTTAAATGGAAGATTTCATGGAGCAGGAGAAGGTATGTGCTTGACGTCTTGCTTCAGCAGCAGAAACGTTGCCCTAGAAACACAGCAAAGAATATGTTTGGCAAAGACAAACTCTCTGCTGTGCAGAAAGATTATCTGTCTCCATTCTGGCCTTATTTGGTGTAGTGACCATACCAACAAATACTAGGAATCTCCCACTCATCACAGATTAGGAAGTTTCAAAATGTTCAAGGATCAGCCTGACTGAAGAATGGCAGAGCAGCAGTCAATCACTGAGACCATAACTTAGCCCCAGATAAATCCTCCCTAAAGCAGCTACCAGCTATTATCCTTGGTCCTGATCCACAAGATTTGTTGTTGTTCTTTCAAGTTCTTTGGTTTAAAAAGTCTGCAGGTCACCAGTAACCTGCCCTGCGCTGTAAAACCCTGCTACTGTTTCTCCACAAAACTGGGGCCTCCCTGCCTCAAAGCTCTCTCTCTGCCACATGCCTATGAAGCTTGATCTTATCTCTGAGCTCCAGTCAAAAAGTTAAGTGAGATACTGCAAGGATGTTCGTTCAGAAGGCTTCACACTTTATTCCAAGGCTGATTACATTTCATCTATGTACAGTAATAGATACTCAAATCTATTTCAGACAACTAAGAAAGGCAATTTCCTGCCTCAGATTTGTGACTGCTGTTGGCTCTGCTTCAAGCAAATTTGAGTCTGCTCTTTCCTCTGAACCAGATTTTCTCTTATTCTCTTCTGTGGGAGACTTGAAGTACACATCGCTGAGGCAATAACCGTTGTTGCAGGCACATTCTTCAGTGGAGAAGAGGATCATGGTGTACAAGGGGTTTTCCTAAAAGGCAGCTCCAGAGGGAGTGCCGTGACCTAGGGAGGTGGGCAGTCTGGAGATTATCCAGAAGTCAAAGAAGGCAATTGACAGGTGCAATCATACTCTACCATAGCTGAAACAGATGCGTCAGCCAGACACAACATAAAAAATGAAGGATCCCCTACCCTCTCACCACCAGGCAGAAGGAGGGAATATAAGAGACAGCCAGAAAAGGAAGCAGGTGTCTGCTTGGTGAATCAGGTGAATCCCCTCGCTGCCCACTCCACCCTCCCAGATGCCCTTATACGACAGATACGAGGCTTTGGAACTTGATTGACAGGCAAATAGTGATGTGGATCCCTCCATCCAAGTTGAAGGGGTCACCTACGGCAAGTCTGCCAACCGCCTATATCACGAACACTTCTGTCATGAGAAAAAAAATGGTTGTTATAGGTGACACTCTTATGAGGAGAATAGAGGGCCCAGTATGCCAACCAGACCAGACCTGACCCACAGGGAAGTCTGGCTCCTCTCTGGGGCATGAGTAAAGGATGTTACTAAAGCCTCCCTTGCCTGGTATGGCCCTCAGACTATTATCCATTATAGGTTTTTCATGTTGGCAGAGGTGAAGTAGCAAAGAGAAGTCCAAAGGCAATCAAAAGAGAATGTGTGCAGGTTGGGGCACCACTGTATGAGAAGGACATAAACTATCAGCATCCAAAGGAGGGCTACAGAGATGGTGAAGGGTCTGGAGGGCAAGACGCATGAGGAGAGGCTGAGGGCCCTTGGTTTCTTGGGCCCAGAGCAGAGGGGGCTGAGGGGAGGAGGCCTCACGGCGGCCCACAGCTCCCTGCCAGGGCAGCGCAGGGCCAGGCGCTGAGCTCTGCTCTCTGGGGACTGCGACAGGGCCCGAGGGCACAGCACGGAGCTGTGTCAGGGGAGGGTCGGGGGGTGTGAGGGAAAGGCTCTGCCCTAGGGGGCGGTGGGCATGGCACAGGCTCCCCAGGGCAGTGGGCACGGCCCCGAGCTGCCAGAGCTCAAGGAGCGTTTGGGCACCGCTCTGAGCCACAGGGTTTGGGGCTGGGTGGTGCTGGGTGGAGCCGGGAGTTGGACTCGATGGTCCTCGTGGGTCCCTTCCAACTCAGGATATTTGGTGATTCTGAGAGTCTGTGATTCTCTCCATCCACTTTTTCCCTGCTTCAAATCACTTTTATTTGATTTTTTTTTTTCTCTATTTGCCTAAAAAATATTCTCTTTTAAGGTCCTTTTCTGCCTAGTGCATTTGGAACAGCAACTGACAAAAGATTTTTCCTTTTATAATCTCCAATCATACACTCAGGTCACTGCCTGATTAGCTGCTTTGAGTGGTCAAAGTGCCCTTTTAATTACGTGTTGCTAAGTTACCAAATGTGATAACTGTCTATTGTAACATGGACTCCTAAAAGGCAGGTATCTAATTGAGAACTGATTGTTCTCAGCACCCTTTTAATCAGTTGAAGGACATATGTAAGATACCTAAAATTCTACTGGTGCCCATTTTAGGTGTTTAGGTTATTATGACATGAGTTATTGGCTGGTAATTATTCAACTTTAAAATGAGCCTATGATAAGTAAATCAAATGCTTAACTTTTAGACAAGGTTATCAAAATTCTAACCCAGTAATATGACTTAGAGTACAAGGAGTGTGTCTCCAGGAAATTAGCCCTGTTTTAAGTCTTTCAGTGCAATGGTTTTGATTATAGTTTCTAGCACTGATACTAGAAAATGAGATAATATGGCAAGGTTGCTATAGATTCATTTACACTACAATTTAATTAGAAACTCAGAAAGAGCAAATCATGATGATAACGCTAATATATGTATACTGAAAATAACTGATTCTATGATTACCAACTACTGACAGGCTTAGTAGCTAACTTATTTTGCAAGGATAAAAATTGTTAGTAAATCCTTGACATGATAATTTTCTTTGATTCTTTGGCCTGCTTAGGGACAATACTGTTTGAGATATCCACACAGAGCTGCCAGATATGACACCACACCCTTTGAAACTGTAGCAAAGTTCAGGCAGGATAAACTATGGTGTTGCAAACAGCATAAGATGCAAAAGATGTGGGCAGTTAAAACAGGTCATAGAATCATAGAATCTAGTTATCTAGTGAGCATGGATCTGAAACACACACCTCCTATACAAATAAATCATTGTTTAGTTAAATTTAGCTGTTAGGCTTCTTAGCTGAGTCCCATTCCACCTATTGCACCTACAGGTAGAGTCAAGCAGGCAGATTCAAGCACTCTGGTGGTTTTTGTTGTTGTTATTTTGCATAAAGCAACTTCATAATTTCAAAGACATGCATGGCAAATAAGTCTGTGTGACTATCACCCCGTTTTCTACACTACTGTTAAGAGACATTCATCTGTTGTGGAAGTGGCTATGTATGGTGACTGGGGTAAACAAAACAACACAAAAAAGACACAAAACCAGCCCCTGCCTTGCAGCAGAGAGGATACATGGCCAGAATTGTAATTGAACTGAGCTACTGTAGTAGAGGTCTTACCACAGAAAGCCCAGCAAAGCCACAGGGTGGGTGATGGAGCACAGTTAATCCTATTAAAAATTAACTTGTTCTTCCTGCTCTGAATGCTTGGGCTACCCTCTTTGTTTCTAGAAAACTTCATTTGGAAAGCTTAGCCCGCACAAACAACTGAGTCAAAAAGCCCTGTGTCTGCAGGAAAGAAACAGGACAGCACTGGTTTATAGTGATTCATTGTTATTTATTCAATGTTTAAAGGTAGGATCATAAATCACCAGAATCTGGATCCCTCCCTGAAAAGATAAACCTTCAATTAATTGGTTGATTAAGTTGTTCATCTTTAGCATCTGACACCAAATCAGGGCTTAGGAGATCAGCTGTATGTAAAACATACATCAGAATTGTGGAATCCAGCCTAATAAGAAAATAGGTCTTAATTTGCATAGGTCTCACACATACATGTCTATTTAAAAGATTCACCCAATCTGTGGCAAAAAGCAAATAATCCATAAGAATCCTGGCCTACATCAGAAAGAGTGTGTCCAGTGGGACTGGGAAGGTTATTGTCCCCTTCTATACAGTACTAGTGAGACATCACCTTGAATATTTTGTTGGTTTTGGGCTCCTCACTACAAGAAAGATATTGAGTTGCTTGAAAGTGTGCAGAGAAAAGCAATGAAGCAGATGAAGGGTCTAGAAAACAAGACAAATGACGAGTGACTGAGGGTACTGAGGTTGTTTTATCTGGAGAAGAGGAGGCAGACGGGAGACCTCATTGCTTCCCACAACTACCTGAAAAGAGGTTGTAGTGGGAGTATCGGTCTGTATTTTAAGAAAACCCAAACTAATAATAGGCAAAGACTGGGTGCTTTATAAATGTCTGATGATTCTATTCTTTCCTTACAGAAGTGTATTGTCTAAATGAAAACTGAAAGAAATTAAGGTCTTTGCTATTTAGCATAGACTAAATAGGCCAGTTTTACATTAGGGAATATTAAGTAATTGCCACATCAGCTCTTCAGGCGTGATAAGTAAATAAGAGCTAAATCTAGTTGCTATGTAATTATCTTAAAATTCTACATGCAGCAATATGAAATTAAAGCTATTCTTCCAGTATAAAAATAGGAGTTCAAATATAAGAATCACAGGTATCCTTAGAAGAGAACATGATCATGGTTAACCAGCTTTATGTATTCTGTTTCCACTGACTTTAATACCTTTAAGTAAATGCTTAAGCATTGTAATAGAAAAGCAAACATTTCTGAGTCCAGACCTAAAACATATTAAGAAAAACTCCCTAGGCCAGATTTTGAAGTATTAGTTAAACAACTGAATTTTGTGAACTGTAGACACGTATGCCTTCACAACAGAAAGAGAAACACGTCTCAAGAGGTGATTCAGCCCAGCTGTGATCAATGCAAGTACACAACACCCTGTGTGAGGTATGAAAAGGCCTAGGAAGAACGTGAACACTTAGTGCTAATATCTCCTTTCAATGTCCAATATTGGCTGGAGTATCTGCAGAACTAACTGAACTTCTATGCATAGCAGGTATATAAGGTAACCACACTTAAATGTCCTGTCTGCAATATCTGAGTAACTGAGATAAAAGTTTTAATTCTGGAGAGGCTTAATATTTTTGGAATTGTGTTCTAGAAACGCAAGAGAATTCAAAAAGTAATTTCTATACCATAAGTTCTAGATCTCAAAGAAAAATAGCATTTCAAATATGTACAAGGACCTTGCACCATGAGTTCTCACTTTTTTTTTTTTCCTGAGCAGCAATTGAAGAGATGATATGATATACTTGAAAAAATATATAAACAAAAATAAAATTGGAGCAACACCTGCAATTGCTACAGGATTAACAAGGCTTGTGAAATATAATGTTAAAAAAATGATAAAAAAGAAGGCAAAGTAGAAGAGAAGCTAGGTCAGTAAATAGATTTCTTCAGTTTTACATGAATTTTGTTCTCCATAACAGTATATTTTATAAAATTATTGGAAGACTCATACATTAGGAAGTCTCAGATTTGTTCAAGCAGTTGTCCCTCTCTTCTTTTTTGGAAGAACACTGTTTAATTATGTCACAGTATATAAAGAAAACCTCTAATTAACTCAAGGCGCTATCCAAATATTTTAATGTAAGTGGAACAAATACTTTAGTCTCCCTGCAGCTGAGCCATCTGAGAGGTATTGATGGTAGGACTCAGTTGCCTAGCTATGGCTGTACATTTCTGTTTGAGTAATAAAAGTGTGTTTAAGACATTGTAAACATGACATACGTACCTTTGTGATTCCTCATCAAGGAGCCAAGCTGGATATTCCCGAGCATCTGGTGGAGCAGGACCCCCCTTCTCTGCAAAGATGCTTTTCAGCTAGGTAGCCCCCAGCCTATAGCAGTGCATGGAATTTTTCCTCCCCAGATGCAGAATTATCACTTCACTTTGTTGAGATTCTTTTCTGCCCATTTCCGCAGACCATCAGGGTATCTTTGAATGGAACCAAAACCATACGGTCAACCACTCCTCCCAAATTTTTGTCATCTCCAGCCTTGCAAAGGGTGCGTTTTGTTACATCATGTATGTCAAAGAAAATAGTTAGTGATATTGGCCCCAGTTTTGACATCTGGGTTACAGCACTACTGACCTGCCTCCTGCTGAACTTCACGCTGCTGATCAGAATCTTATGGCCTCAGGAATTCAGGCCATTTTCAGTCCACCTCACTGCCTACTTATCTTCCATTTTTGAATGATTATACTCCCTGTTTCCTGATCTGGTTGTGGATCTGCTTAGATGCCCCAACACTTACATATGTTAAACTAAACTTTTCGCAGAGCTAAAGGTGATTCTGGAGCCAGAAACACACTGCCTTCTGTTGAGCATTTCAAGTACTATAGCTAGCTACGACTTACTCTGAGTCAGTCTGCCACTCACAGTAGTGCAGTTGATGCTAGGATTCATCTGATTTAATTTTTTGCTGCCAAAAAGTTAGCTTTCAGTTCTAAGCCAGTCATTTAGGCTGACTCTGTTGTCAACACACAGAGACAAGTACCCCCAGAGGGCGATTCATCCAACCTTTCTCTTCCCGTTGACTCCAGAGAGAGCATAATGAATGGCTTAGATTAGATGCCTAATTATTAGATGGTGAAGGTTAGGCAAGATGAATCCCATCAGAAAAACAAGGTTGTAGGAAACATTATGCGGGCTCCGTGCCAGCTGAGGACTCTTCTGTGCAGTGACATCTGGCAATATTCCAGCTTGCTTTCTCTTCCAAACAGTGTGTGAGGGAAGAAGCAGGGAAGAGAACAGAACAACTTGAATTCTGTATTCCTTAGGCAGTGCTGTGGTTATTCTATTTTTGATTTTTTTTCTGCTTGTCTCTATGGTGAGTTGAGAAACAGGAAGTACTTTTTGGAAGAGCATGGAGTGCATAAACTAGGGTTAATATGCCCAAGCTTATTTGCTTTTCCCTGTGCTGCTATTCTCTTGCATTGTGTTTTCTCTAGTTTCTTGGATGGAAATAGATTGTATTCTCCTGCTCTAATACTAGCAAGCATATGCTGTGTTGAAATTGCATGAACAGAGGATATCTGCATAAACAGACTGTGTTAGGCTTTCAGGATAAATAAAACCTAAATCTTATTTCACCACCATTCTGTGTTAACAGATAAGTAATCACAGCACTGAACCACTGAGACTGATATTTGAAACATGGTCCAAGCCATGACTACCAATTGACTACTACACGACTGATACTCTTTCCATCAGCTTCTGTTTCATTGCCCAGAACAAAAGCCTTTTTTGTAGTTTTCAGGGCCACAAGAGGTTTTGTTTTGTTTTGTTTTTGTTTTTTTGATGACCAAGGTGAGCGAAGGATTCAATCCTTTTTTTTTTTTTTTTTGGCATAGTAGCTTAGTCTTGGTATGTTGTGCTTATCCACTTGCTTCATTATGATAGTGATAACACAACAAGAAGTTCCTACTGCTGTTACTACCAGAAGACAATATAGTGAAATTGAGATAAGGGATGTAAAATCAAAATAGAGTAGGGAAAGAATGTGCTCGATGTGCTAGAATACACTGAAGACATATTAGGTTTCTATCAATTTGCTGCCCACAGTAAGACCAGCCTTCTCAATGATAATGAGAAAGACTTGAAATAAAAAAAATACATTTTAGGATCTTCTGGTTAGATCTGTTGGTTAGAACCAACAGCCACTGAGCCAGAAATCAAAGCATGGAAGAAGCTGCAGAGCAGGAGATCAAAGGAGCCATCTTCGGAGTTTCCATCCTGCATCCTATATTGCGGCCTTCCAATACTTGAAAGGAGCTTACAGGCAGGAGGGTGACTGACTTTTTACACAAGTGGATAATGGTAGGACAAGGGGGAATGGGCTAAAACTGAAAGAGGGGAGGTTTAGGTTGGACATCAGGAAGAAATTCTTCCCTGAGAGAGTGGTGAGGCGTTGGCACAGGCTGCCCAGAGAAGCTGTGGCTGCCCCATCCCTGGCTGTGCTCAAGGCCAGGCTGGATGGGTTCCTGGGCAGTTGAATCTAGTGAGCTAGTGGCTGGCAGCCCTGTCCATGGCAGGGGTGTTGGAACTAGATGATCTCTGAGGTCCCTTCCAACCCAAGCCATTCTATGATTCTATGATTCTATATACCAACAACATATCCTGTATAACCCAAAACACTGCAAATGAAATTCTTGTGTTTAAGAGGGGGTCTTATCTTGTGTTTCTCTATGTAGACACTTGTATAGGTGTTTAGCACTCTGGGTTATAAAAACAGGAGAGAAACTTGCAGCTTTGAAGTAAGATTAATCTGACATTTCAGCAATGGGATTAAGTTACAGATTAGGACTTCTTTTTTCTCCTATATGTACATGTCTGCAGATAAGCTGTCAATTATAAATAGACAAGAGAGTTTAGAAAGCTGTTTCCCTCTCCTTAACAAGGTATTTATGTACTGGTGACAGGCTGTGCAAACCCCACGCTGTTAGGAGTCAGAGGAGTGAAACAAACATTTCAGGAGAGAAGCTCATCTGATCTCTTTTCAGAAGCTCTGAAATGAGCTGATCAACCATCTGGAGAGTACCTGTTTCTCTCTACCGCCTGTCAGTGATGGACCAGTTAAGAAATAGATGAGTAATTTTTGGACATCTAAAATGAGATTTATTCCACTTCTAAAGCAATTCATTAAAATTCAGGACTGCAGAAAAGTTTACTGGCTGTAGGGTAACTATGTCTAATGTTTCCCTGAAATCAAAATCTCTCCGATATTAGGATACATGAGGTAAGGTAAAAACAAACTTTCCATAATCCTGTCCCAGGCATATTTGACATACACAGCTTGTCTCCTTCACCACTGAGGAAAATATTTTGTCTGAACTTTCTTACTGCCTCAGTCTCTGCTCAGAAATTCTCCCCATGCAGGCTAACTGAATTTATGAATTTATAGACCCTTCTGTAAAAAAATTCAGGCCTTCCATGTAGCAACTCTTCCACAAAGATCAGGTTCTCAGCATGAAGAAAAAATCACTATGTCTTCACTTTGACAGAGAAAAAAAGCCATTTTACTCCAGGTGAAGATCCAGCCCAACGTGCCTACCTAACTTAAAGCCTTAGTGTCAAACAGCAAGATGATGAATTCATGGCAGTTTTTCAAGTACTGTGACAGTTTCAGGTGGAACAAAGAGACAAGTCCAGTGTATTAGTCTTATGTAAATGAGCTCAGCTGTCTTTCAGATGGTTGCAGATATTTCTGAACTGTAACTAACCTGTGGGAAATTTCAAGCATTCAGTTGGCCCTCAAAGGAAGCTGTATTTTTACATTGGTTTATTCTTCAGTGCAAATACGTCTTGTATCTGTGGGCAATGCTAAGTGAAATGCAGTATTGGAACATTCATTCTTCACCTCCTTTATCAGTACAACAAAAGGATTTTCACCTTAAAAAACCCTGTAAGTTTAAGACTAATCTATCTACTCAGGAGACAAAAATCAGAAGTCTCTACCAAGTTAATTAGTTCTCCTAGGTAGTCTCTTATCAGTGATCATTATCAAAACCTAATAATCAGAAAATATCATCTACAGATCTCAGCCTATCACTTATTGCCTTCTTCAAGATAAAATTTTGAATTCTGCATCTTTGCTGTATGATTCATAGTTGTATTTGTGTGAAGCACCCATTCCTTTTGTATATTTAAAATGCTTAGCTCACCTTATTTCCATTGCTAAATTCTATGATTCTAAATAAAAAACCTTGGAAAGACACAGGACACCAAACAAATAACATCAGAGGGCAGCAGTCTGGAATAATCAGGCTGTAGATGTTCTGGATAATGCTTCGCCTCAGCTTGTACTCTGCTATTTAGAAAAAGGAAAAAATAAAAAACAACAACCCACACTTGAAAACTTGAAAAAAGCCTCCCGTAAGTGATAACAGTTTGTAGTCACTTGTCACAATGATAAGATGAATAATAGTTTTATCCTGGAAAGATAACTATTCTGTTCCTAAAGAGTGTGACTTGCGAGTTAACTTCAATCCAAAATGAGATAAACTTCTGTGGTTATACATGAGGATGCCAGGAACTGTGTACAGTTGCAAAGAGTCTTCAAGCCTTCTCTAAACATTCCCAGTCATCTCCTTCTTCTGCGCCATCTCTGCTGCACCAGAGAAGACATTTTAAGGTGCTCTGTTTGTTCATATACAAGGCAAGGAGGTAAAAAAGCATTATTTTCCACAAATGAGAATTGTTCAGGGCTGTATATTATTATTTGCAACACAGGTATTTGGGGGTGAGTGGCTCAGCGTTAGTTGCCAGTGCTGGCAAGACAATTCTCATCCTTTGTGAGATTCATGAGAGAGCACACAGCTAGGTGGGGCATATAACCTCAGCTCCATGCATGTCCAAGAAGCACTGTTCTGATTTTTTCCAGAATAAACAGACTCTGTACATTTGCAAGAGAAAAAAAAAAAAAAGAAAATAGTAACAATAAGGAGATTGGTACAAGGTCATCAGTGACTCTAATGTGTTAAGCCTCAGGCTGCAGCGACAGCTAACAGGTGGTTGTTGAAGATGACTACATGGAGGATACTGACATTAAAGCACATTTTTTTTCACCTATATTTCTTCTCCCCATAAATCTCTAAGTGATTATTCATTTGCACTGGGGAAACTGAGGCAGGAACCTTTGCTCTCACTGAAGTTCTGCTGAGGTTTTCTATCAATGCTTTCTGTTTGTAAACCTTCCTGCTTGCCCTGCACAGACTAGAAATCTCTGTCCTGGCATGTAATTCCTCAGAAAGCTATTTTTTCTTTCCTTCTAGTTCCTCAACATTCCTGAAGGCAGGCATATCACTGGCTTCTAAAGAGACCAAACCAAAATGAAGAGCAAGAAAACGCCACAGGAACTCTTACCTATGATGTTGGTAAGAATCACATTTTTGAAAGCCAGCAGTAGGACTCTGAACTTGCACGAGTCATTAGATTAAAGAGCCAACGTGGCAGCAAACAACATCCACCACAGTGTGGAGTGATTAATCAAAATAGCAGCTATATTGTAATTTTCTAATGTTTCATACATTATTCTTTGTCTCCAATTGTAATTTATCCCTAACCTTCCTTACCTTACTTTGAATCATAGAATCACAGAATCATAGAATGGCTTGGGTTGGAAGGGACCTCAGAGATCATCTAGTTCCAACCCCCCTGCCATGGACAGGGCTGCCAGCCACTAGCTCACTGGATCAAACTGCCCAGGAACCCACCCAGCCTGGCCTTGAACACAGCCAGGGATGGGGCAGCCACAACTTCTCTGGGCAGCCTGTGCCAGCACCTCACTACTTTGGCTAGATCATAATCAGTTTTGGTTTGTTGTCCAGGGGAGGGCCTCAAATAAATGCCCATTTTTCCCAGCTCCTCTACAATAAACACTCATGGCACTTGCTCTTTCACAGCATGTTGAGCAGCTAACTGGGCAGCTAGTGAGTTTACAGCAAAACATTTAGAGGGCATTTGGTTTATCTGTTTTTTTTTACATCTACATTGCAATGAGAAAAATTGTACCCTAGAAAGTGATGATTATGCTGATCAGTCCTTTACCAACCGCTAAGGAATCTGCTCTGTATTTCTCAGAGATATGTATGTTGCCAGGTTAATCCCAGGCTTGATGTGGTCCCACTGAAGCAATGGACGACCTGAATCTTCAGCAATAAACACAGAGGCTTGGTAGAAAGTTGGCACAATCTTCAGAATACTATGGATGGAAAATTTCCAGCCCTGTGAAGACATGAAGAGTGACAGTCCTCTCAGCACTTTGGCAAAATAAGAGCAAACTTCTGCAGGCTCCAAATGAATGTTATGGATAGCTGAGTTCCCTGGTCTTGCTTGTTCATCTCTTGGATTTAGTTGCTAGCTTTACGAGTACAGCCATTTTCAGAGACAGTACATTGGATGGGCAGCCCTTCCAGTCACCTATTCGGGCTGTCAAAAGCAGACCCTATGTTTATTTAGAAAGCACCTCCATCTTCTTATTTGTGTGCCATGCAAAGAGATAAGCCTTTTTTCTCTAAAAACCTAAGAAGCATCTATGTGTTCTTATCTAATCTCTATGTCTCATTGCACAACTAACCAACACTTGCCTGCATTAGTTATCTCTGATGAGTACAATTATTAATAGAAACTCAAAAAATAGTATTTAAAGTATGCTTATCAGCATCTTCAACAGCCTGATAAGCTGGCACAGCAACAACATGACTTAGGGAAAGCTGTTCATCCACAGTACCTTTAAAAATAAATGCACAGTTTGTAATAAACACTGTTGATTTGTCTTTATCTCTCATCTTGAACAGTTCCTTGCCATGAATAAGCAATGATGCAGCAAGCTGCTGAGCAACACTACTGGAAAAGAAAGCTCGAGATCATCATTAGAACTTGTAGATCTTATTTCGTGTTCATATACACAAAGGAAATAAATTGGCAAAATTTACTACCTTCCCCTACTATTCTATTTCCTATACAGATGCTTATACAGAGTATTGGTCTGTAGAAGGAATAGGTAAAACTAAGTCAGCCTTTGGTTTCTGAAAAAGGGAAGAACAAAAAACATGTGCGTCTCCATTGCCTATCAAATAATTTTAAGAAAAAAAACTATTTCATGCACAGGTTGATAGTTTTCCATGCATCTTTTCTGCAGGATTCAGGCATGGCCAGCAAGGAAAGTTGTCTTCATAACTGATTTATTCATTTTGATTATGATGTTCATTACAGACATATTTTATAATCACTGGGAAGAAATAGTTACTTGTAGAGGTGATTTTTTTTGATTAATTTGAAATTACTTGTCTTTGAATAAGAGAAACTGCCCTCTCGAGAAAAGCATATGTAATTCCTCTGACTCCAAAAGGAGCTCAAAAATCGATATTTACCTCTGAAGTTCTTAAACTGAGGCTAGATGGATTCCACCCACCTTGTCCCATATTCAGGGCATTGAGCTCAGGGTTTGTAACAACTTCCAAACAGCTTCTAAGTGAAGGAAGAACACAGCAGGTATTGTAACACAGAACTGCGTTTTCAGTTAACAAAGTAATTGGCTTTCCTCAGCCTGGCAGTTAGGCAGGAAGTCATTAGTCAATGACTAGAAAGCTATTGACTGATTCATCCCAACATCAACAAGCACCTTGTAAGGACAGAAGAAAGAATAACAGTGCAGAGGAGGGCCAGGGTATAGGACTCTATTCAAGATTTTGCCTTTCAGAGCATTCCAGCTGAATATGGTTTCACCTCTGTAGAGATTTGACTCATCAGCCTAGTGGTAGTATCTCAAGGTAAAAATAGAAACACTGATGATGGCACCAGAGGCCTGAAGCTGACCACACTGAGTGGTAATAAGCTCTGCCTACAACCACGACAAATCTTTTGGGAGAAACAGAGGACAGTTCTCCATTCATCAAAAGCCTGAAACCTTATTTCTGCTATAAGTAAAGCACCGCCTCCAAGGGAAAAAAAAATATAATAATAATAAAAAAGTGAACCTCTTGCTTTCTTGCAGGTATACATTCTGGGAGCTAAAAAAAAAATCCTTTACAAGGATTTTTCCTAGAAAATCCTGTTTCAGAGTATCAGTCTTAGCCCACCTAATCTGGCAAGGAAATATCAGATAAAGATTTAAACCCTACTGCCTGGCACTTTTGCCAATAATTAAGAAATAAGAAGTTTCTAGCAGTTTTTAAACACTTTTGGACTGATCTACTAACTGCAGGTAGGTACAGATACGTCTATCCCTCACCTGTCACATTGCAATAAAAGAAATTGAAATTCGAAGAAATGGGACAGAATCCAATTATTTTAATAGATGTTCAAGTACATGCACAAACAATAGGAATAATATCAATGTCTCTCCCAGTTGTGGACATAAAGGGAAGAAATAGTCTAGTGTTGATTCAGGGCATAGGGCAGAACTTCTAAGACTCACCAGTGAAGACTGGAACAGTGCAGCAACATCACGTATCAAAAAACTGAAAAGGGAACTTTCAAAAAATCAGCATTCTGGATTATTACAAGCAAAAGCTGCAAAATTCAGGCTCTGATCCTGAAATAGCATTGCCATGACTAAGAGCAGAGGCATTATTTTCCTATTTCTTCAAGAGACTATAATATACAAAGTATTTAGATGTAATACTTCTGAATAAATCCCATTATCTTTCTGCTATAAGCAATGAACAATCTTGAGAAGGAAGGAAAAACCATCTTTGTGTTCACAATTTCCCACCAACTGCCTTGATAGAGGTAAATTATTTTGTTACTCCTCTCCCACATGATTCTTTTCAGATCAATAGAGATTCTCCTTAGATGAAGATTCACACCATAAATGTAAGGACATATATAGCAGCAAAGGAGTAATAATATAGAAATTCCTCCCTGGCACCTGTATTTCAGGGTGTGGATTATCATGGTTTTATCACAACCTCTTCTTTCGCAAGGAAAATATTATTTAGAGGAATAATTAGCTCTGCCTCAAGATTGGTCAAAGCACTCAGTAGCAGCCTACAGGCACTTAGCAAACACTGTTTTTTCTTTACTGTTTCCATGTTTGCTGGCTTTCCAGTTGGCAGCTGCAGCCTATAAATAGCTGGAAAGATGATTAGTCTGAATGACAAGACTAAATGATTCACAAATGAAATAATTACATTGCATCTGTGCAGAGCTCTGCGACTGAACTCATAACAGTAGTCACTGGGCATTGGGCACAAAAGGGGGAGAACCCAAGATAAGATCGATAAATACATTTTATTGCCATTGCTCCTAGTATGCTACAAGACATTCATATCCGTGGTTACTGTTTCTAAGGGTCTCTCCAAAGCCTATTGTCTTCTAAAAACCTCAGGACTTGGCTCTGCATTTTCCTACCAGCACGTCTTTTTCATGTGTGTGTAGAAATTCAGCTGCAGGCAGCAACAGCACAATTAGGTTTCATTGGGTGGAAAATCCAATCTTTTCATGCACTGTTCATGCAGCACACTGTCTTTCAAATATCATTATTGCTAGCCTTGTTTTGAAAGCTGAGTCAGAAAAAAAATATGTTGTTGTTTTTTCACACTGACTCTTGTATTGATTTCTCTCCTGCTGCTTGTATAACATGCTTCTTTTCACTGTATCCCAGGAATACTTCACTGCAGGATGTAACACCCTTTTGCAAAGGCCTCTTTGTGTGACTACAGAATGCCTCCACTTGGCTTTGTGCTTCCTCCATTTTTCTCTGATTTCTGAAGTTCTATAAAGAGTTCTAATTCATTTTAAACACTCAGACTTCTTACAAAAAAAAAAAAATAAAATAAAAAAGGAAAAAAAGAAAATGGTGACAAGATCAGGATCACCTTGCTTGAAAAGCTAATAAGAGCCAAGCTTAGTGAAATGTATTTATTCCACTGACATATAAATAAAGAAAAAGAATCTCTAGTGTTGTGAGATTAGACGATCTTCATCAAATTTAGAGCTGTTCAGAATTGTCCTCTGTGGTTATTAAGTTGTTCTATGCGCTACTAAACTCCTCTGCCACTCTATGTGATCTTAGCAAGAGGCTTCTAGCACACCTAAATTGAAGATGTCATCACAATTCAGCCTCAGCAGCAGTAGCAAGTTGTATCATTTGAAAATCTAAATCACTGTGCATCATTCCTTCCCCCATTTATCACTGGTACTACAAAGAAGTTGTGGAGGGCCTAGCATCCATGTGTGTAAGTCTTTTGGTCAGGTGTTGAAACAACTCTGCATTTTTAAAATATGCCAGAAGAAAAAAAAAGACAACATCAGACTCCCATATCATTATCTGTCATCAATCTTTTCTTCAAGGCTTTTGGAGAACAGAAAGACATACCACGGGTAAATTGTGGATGACATTATACTGTGTGTAAGATTGTAGATATGAAAAAAGGGCCTTGCGCTCATCTGAGCCAGCGCAGCAGAGGCTGAGTATGTCACACTTTCCACAGTCTGGACATCTTCTCTGTCTGTCTGAAATAAAATTTATGGGTGTTCCATTGCTCTGATAGGTATCTGAGTGTATAAAGAGCAGGGTTAATATCTCCCCTCGTTTTAGCCATTTAGAAGTCCAGTTTGAGCTAATTCTCTGTACTAATTTGTAAACGACTAAGAGAGAGACTTTGACAATTAAAACACCAACTCCGTAAGTGTGAGTATCCAAAAGACTGGGTACTTAATTGTCTTTATCTTCGGAGAAGTACTACCCCAAGAAAAACTTGATTCTTACAATTAACTCAGTACACACTCTACAGTGTAACTCTTTCATTCAATTTAAGTTTTTACAATAATGGTTGTGTGGCACTGGCACAGGTTGCCCAGAGAGGTTGTGGATGCTCCATCCCTGGAGACCTTCAAGGTCAGGCTGGACAGGGCTCTGGGCAACCTGATCCAGCTGTAGGTGTCCCTGTGCCCTGCAGGGAGTTGGACTTGATGGCCTTTAAAGGTCCCTTCCAACTTGTATGATTCTTGAGCTACTGGTTGGCAGCCCTGTCCATGGCAAGGGGGTTGTAACTAGATGATCTTTGAGGTCCCTTCCAACCCAAGCCATTCTATGATTCTATGATTCCATGAAATAAATCCTATATTCTTCCCATACTTTGACAGCAAAAAAGTCAGGCATTATGTGTCAGTCATGTGTCATATGCCATAACTGGCAGTGAGTAAGGTCAGTGTCAAGACAGCAGTCACAGTAGTCCCTTAGCACAATATGACAGCTAGAATTGTGAGATCAAGCTATCTATATTTTAAACTTTTCAAGCTGATTTGAAACAATATCCTTGCATCATGACTGCTGGCTAATGTTCACTTCTTTAACATCTCTTTACCTTTTTAACTTTTGTATGTGTCTAAAACGTTAGATAACATCCACTGAAAGGGTAAGTGGATCATACTGTCCCATATAAACAAGATGTGAAACTCAGAATGACCTAGAAACTACCGAAAATTTCACGCAAAATACAAAAGGTCACCAAAGGAAAAGGATCTAGAAACTTCTACTGCTAGACACTTTATCTCCCTATCTAGAGAATACAAAACATAACCAAAGTACTACGGTTACAGTTTTTGACATAGCAACAGGTCTGGGAGCAACACCAATATGAGATAATCTGGGTGACCAGAGGGCAGAAGTCAGTCATTTACAAAGACAGTCAGGAAATATGCATGTCATGACATAGGTCAATAACTGTCTCTACCTAACAGTGTTTTGAATTGTACGGTATTGTAAATATGTATATGTAAATGGTATTAAGGAGCCTCCTATCAGGAAAACTGACAGCAGCACAGGGGGGATTATTCTGCATTATTGAATCTGAATCCAATGAAGCTTGATTTCCAAGGAAAAAGGGGAAATGATCCATACACTATGACATTTTCAGGAAGAAACATGAGTTACGGTGCCCTATAAAGTGGGCTAGGAGATGAGGGTAACAGCAAGGCAAGCAGGGCATTGCACTCACCAAAAAGAGTGCGGTCCTTCAGTGCCTGAGCAATGAGAATGGAGCAGGTCCAATAGCAGTAGCCATCATCATCCAGGAATCCAGATCACCAGAAAAGTCTGTAGAGATTGGGCAGAACCAAGCTCAGGCCAGCAAGTTGAGTCAGCAAGGTAAGGTCAGGATCAGCAGGTTACAAGCTGCATGGACACATTTATCTCAAGCAAGGACCTAGGACAAAGTCCTGACCTTAAATGTGGTTCTTACACATCCCCAAGAATTCTCTTAAACATATGTTCATTGTTATCTGGTAAGGCCATGAAAGTCTCTTTCCAGAGGGTGAATTTCACCTTCCTAGAGAAAGTGTCTTAAGAGAGAGGAAATTGGATACTGAAGCATACCAGGTTGGATTTATTAGTGAATCATCACAGCGTATTAAAAGGAAATCTAAAATTGGTCTTGCCTTCTGATTTTAGAAATCGAGTTATAGAAATCCATCAGGCTTATATCATGCTCATTCAGCATAGTGAGAACTGCAGATTTGCAGATCTGTAGAGTTGCAGAGCTGCATAATTATCAGCTGTGGTCATGGAGCTGGAAGAAGTTATCACACACGGCATCACTTTCCATTTGGAGCCCAGCTGGGCTTGCCAGACCTAGTGACTTGACCTTGTTGTGGGTAAAATGCCTAGTAGCCATAGAGGGGAAAAAGCTCCAACATAGCATGTTGCTGCAGTACAACTGTAAGATGAGATTAAAACAAACAAACAAACGTCATCAACAACAACAACTTAAAAAAAAATAAATAAATGGGAAGAAAAAGCTCACAAACAGGAAAGTGGTTTTCCACTGGAATGGAATGATAATGGACAAAAAGAAGCAGTAACAATATATGTTAAAAATAAAGAGTGCAATCAGTACTGCACAATGCACAAAACATAGGCAGATGCATTAGCAAGAAATTGGAGAAGAAACGAAACACATCTAAGAAATGACCATGAAGGAAGCAACACAGCTAACAATTCAGAAGAAAAAAGAAAAGACAAAGGAAACTGGAACTGTTAAAGCTTGGCTGGGTGTTCAGGACATGAGCTAATGACACATGTCACAGAAAGACACATTAAGGAAAATGTGACTGAATAGTCACTTGGTCGGGTGGAAAGGCAGCCAAAGACAAGACTACTAAAGCTAAAACCTTCCATGTGTTTCTGTAAAATAGGTTCAGAACATTTGCACGTATTGCTGTATAAGGGCACCAGATTGCAGAGACCAGAGCAGTTGCCACAATGTCAGGAGAAAAGGAAAAGGAAGTTAGCAGTAGAAGACTGTATGCTCATATATTCTGCACGTACAACCATAAACATCTTGTACCCATCAAGTTAGGGAGTTCTTTGAACATGCTGGCAGATACTTCAAATAAAACTGAGGAATTCCTGAAAATCAATTAAATACATTAACCAGAAAAAAAGATAATGGGACAAAATGGGGATTACTTTTCATGGGCAGAAAGGATAGTCCTCTTTTCCCTACATAGAAAGCATATGCAACAACATACACCTAAAAAAGTGACATCTCATTTTCCCAGCATCAAGAAATGTGAGAGCCAATTTAAGACCAGCAAAGATTGCATCGGGACATGTTCTCCTCTCGAGTTAAACTAGTTTGTATTTTCATTTACAATACACAGGAAGGATTAATTTATTCCAGCAGCAAGACTTGTCTGGAGTCGCTACAGTCAAAAATGCCATGCAAGCCTGAGTTTGGAATGGTATAGAACAAATTAAAGGCAGGGAAACTGAGTCTGGAACATAAAGCAGACTTAGGAAGATCACAAGAAAAAGGAAGAACTAAAGTAAGAAGGAAGCCAATGTTCTTTCACATGTTCCTGAAGCCTGCACCTCTGTGCTTGGTGCCCACAGAGAATATGGCTCAGGAGACAAAAGAAAGTATAAACTCCAGCAAGTAAATGCAGCGCTTCGCAGTTGCTAACTAAGGCATAATCACGATTCTGAGCACAGCAAATCTCGTAATACTATTAGACATGTTAATAGCTTAATAGATCTTCAGAGAAAAGTGCAGTACAAATTTGTTAATTTGCCAATGATATACCTGTATGATCTCATTTGGAGTGCTCTGAGTCACCACGAAAACTGCATTTGCTTGCACACACACTTTTTTGATACTTCATCACCTGTTCAAACCTAATTCACAATTTTCAAAACTATATGCATACTAAACCACTACAGAATTCTCTTCTGGCAAATTGCTGACATACAAAAACAACACATAAACTTGATCTTTAATTTACTGGCTGAGACTACGTTGTGTATGTACAGAAAGCTCTCACGAGTGGTGACATTATGCCACATATCAAGCAGTCAGCAGCATCAATCCCAGCTCGACACTCAATGCTGACAGCAGTAACTCTGGGAAGCAAGGCCCATCCAAGCACTACATTAAGCAAAAGTCACAAACCTGATGAGAAATTTCTAGAGCTAAATTGAAAGTAAACAGACGTTAATAATTCACTGTGCATTCATGAACCACTTTCAAGAACTGGCTGGAAAATGGAAAAGAAATATCAGCACAATACAGCAGCCCACATTTAATCAGATTGAAAAGAAACACGTTCAGCACTAAATGTCAATGTGAAGTTTTGCCTACTGCAGTGCCCATGACAAGCTCATGCAAACATTCAGGCTAATGGGCCTTGACTATCAAGCTAGGCTGTTATGCTTGCCAAGCAATTCTGCTCCCTGGAATTTCACTGAAAAATTTATTTATTTTTTCTGAAGCCTAAGCATGCAGGGATTAGCAAACTCGGGGGACATTATTTTAGTCTTCAAAGCAGATCAAGTCATTTTCCTGTCTTCTTCTGTGAGAGCACACAACTACCAACAAGCAAACGTGATTAAAATATTCATGGACACCTATCATCACTTCCTGAAAACCAAAATCTGCCAGACACTTTCTGACTCCCATTCAATCAGTAAAGTAAATATGCAGTCTGGGTGCACCAGGGCTGACAAACTTGAATATTACAAAAGTCATCTAGAATTTACCTAGCCCAATCACACTGCTTAAACAGGGCCACCTACAGCAGGTCGTCCAGGATCGTGTCCTGGTTTTTGGGTATCTCCAAGGACGGGGACTCCACAACCTTTCTGCGCAACATATTCTAGTGTTAGAGCACCCTCAGTGTAAGAAAGTTTTTCTTATATTTTAAAAGCCATTTCCTGTATTTCCCTTTGTGCCTGTTGCATCTTGCTCTGTCATTGGAAAAGACCCTGGCCCCTCGTTATTTTCTCCCTCCCATAATGAGGGAGAACATGTCTAAATGAGCAGATAACTTCAGAACAAGTATTAAAACATGCTGTACAACACTTCTGCTTCAAAGGGTTGATTGATTACATAGGCCTGCAAACAGACACTGCTGTTGTGGGAACTGTAATTCATGCAGAAATACGTCGCTATTGTATTGATGCATAATAAGTTATTTATACACACAACCAATACAAAAGGCAGCTAGCTCTGGATGTGATGAGCCAGCCCTGGATTTGTTTTAGCCTCTCACCATG
>VXAV01011600.1:77927-96978 GCA_013399715.1 Alectura lathami
TTTTAGCCTCTCTCCATGGTTTTTTTTTTTTTTTAAATTAATTAACAGGACAAATGGCAAAACTTACCAGAAAAACACACAGAAGCTTTAAAGCTTAATTGGCTTCTACATTTGGGTCAGCAAATGCTCCTGCAACAAAGCCAGTGAGGGATTCTTGCAACCTATTCATGTTTCTCACCAGCATAACAGCAGCTAAAATGATAGGCAACCATGGCTACCATCGTGGGATCAGCAAACTTCTTTTCACAGCTGTAAATATTTGTAGTGGAGCCAATTAGAGGCAGCATGCTTTTGTCAGCATTGCCTAGGAAACATCAATACCTCCTCCAAAGAATCCCCCACCTCTCCTTATCCTGCTGGCATTTATTGAACAGTAGTGTCAGCTCTGGTGGCTAATGTTGCCTCCTACATGCACAGCATTAGAAGCTCCGTTTGCGCTAGGTGAGAAACTGTCTGTGGCACAGCACAAAGCTGTTTCTGGAGACACCAGGAGCCTGGGTTCTTGCTTCTTAGCCTTTGGGTAAGCCTATGAAGCCAGCAGGGAGGCATGCATTTTAAAGTGGCTGCAGTTTAAGCTAGCTGAAAGATTCCACGATTCTTTTACATAACCATTTGTATACAAAATTCTCTTTCTGAGAAAATGACTTTCAAGGGCATTTTGGGACTGATGTATCTGCTCATTAGGTAATTCTGTAAACAAGAGAGCCAGCGTCAGGCACATGTATAGAAATCATAGATAAAATGCTGACCCCTTTCACATTTTTTTTTTTGGTAATATTTATATATAAAAAAAACATATACATCTCAGAAATGTTCAGAAAACAACTCTCTTATATGCTGCTGTAAACGGTTCCCCAAAACACAAAACACGTACATGCAGTACCTCACGTATTGAGTTTTCAAAATACAGGCCTCAGTTTATCCTGACAGTTATATACAGTCTTTACCAGGTCTAAATATCATCGACTTACACTTGTCAAAAACTTCACTGTTGTTCAGAACAAAATCTAGCTCATGTTAGAAAAAGGTAAAGCACATAGGGCAGGCCAGGATGGCAATCCCAGGACTGATCATGCAGTTTCATGTTATGCAGATGACAGACCGTTTGAAACAACTTGCTGTTAGCTACTCACTGACATCTCCTGTCTGATTTTTAGAAGTTTTCCAGCTCATTGCTGTGACTGTTCGCTCAGCTCCTGCTCAGATTTTGGCTAACACCCGGCTCATGCTAAGGTCTGATGTATGCTCGGAGCAGTGCCATTAGGTCAAGTTGAGAGCAGCGCATAGGCCTGACGTGATGGACAGGAAAGCCAGAGGCCGTTAAGCAGCTGACTCCTGTAGCTATGATCCTTGTGTATCGAGTGTCCAGCATTTCCATCAGGATTCACTAACTTAAGGTATGGTACCTAGGATGGTAGTGAGGATGCCTGTACCATGGGAGAAGAGGAAGAATGAGCATTCTCACTGTCAGCTAGGGAAAACTTTCGCTGACAGGCATGCAAGTTACAAGTTATGGGTTGTAAATTAGGAGTTATCTGTTACAAAATATGAGTTAGAAACCTCATTAAGTGATGAATTAGTGAATTCACATTAGACTAGGCTGTACAATAGGGACTGAGTCCTTGTTTGTCATGTTTGTTTTCTTTCCACTAAACTCTTTTTAATGAGTTCATAAAACATAGTTTTATTGATAGACTACATTGCCCTGTAAGGAAGAGAATTCCCAAGATCTATGATATAGTTTTTCATGGCAAGCCACATGGAATATGGTTATAAGCACATGTATTCATGTTCATCAGCAATCTCAGTAATTGCTCTGGTTTCTTAATACAAAGGAGACATCGCTCATCCAGAAACTGGATGATCAGAGAAACAGTGTTGCTGTTCCACAGGGGACATACAAATGAATTATGAGAATTTTGCATAATTCTTGCTCAAGCCAGCGACAGAAGAACTCATGGTGAGTACATGCAATGACTCTGCTCTCCTACAGGAAGCACTAATACAATGCATTTTCCACTGCCCAAATCAGTCATGCAGTTGGCAAGTACTGCAGCTGCCTAGCAGATGCTGAAACAGTAGGCACCTGTACAGCATGAAAGAAGAACTAAGGTAAAAAAAAAAAAAAACCTTGTTCAAACAGCCCTGAAGTCTTTTCCCCTCCCAGGTGAAGACAGACAAGTGTTGTGAAGTTGTCAAATGGACTTATTTCTTCTTCAAGTGTTTTGGAAACTGGTTGGTGTCTCTTTCTGCCCTTTCTTCTGATGTTCTGGTGAAACTCCAGTTTTCCATCCAGAAGGAGCTGACAACAACAACTACAGAAATGCTTATCTGTTAGTGTCAGAGAGTGAACAAGTAAGAGTCACTAGCACCCTGCTAACATGTACGAATGTGTCAGTTCTAAAGTCAGAGAAGTAGTACAGCTGTTTACCATCAGATGGGATAACGAGACCATTGCTCAGGAACACCAGGTTGCAAACATCATCCACTTCCATGATCAAAAAGGTGACAGTTCATACTGTGATAGCTAATATGGTATCTCCCTTCTCATGCTGCTATATAAGTCCTCTGGAGAATAATTGTCAACAGACTTGCTTGAAAGACTGTCAGAGCAAGACTGTCTGAGACGTCAATACATCAAGAGTAGATCAATATAGTTCTGTACCTGGGTGGATTCAGATGGAACTGCAAAAAAAAAAAAAATACCTCCAGACTTACCAGCCTAACCAAAGTCTGGATGTTATTAGATATCGTTAGAATGAATTAAAAGCAGCCCCGAGGAGAAGGACTTGGGGGTGTCGGCTGGTGAAAAACTCAGCATGAACAGGTAATGTGCACTTGCAGCCCAGAAAGCCAGCTGTATCCTGGGATGCATCCAGAGAGGGGTGGCAGCAAGATGAGGGAGGAGATGGTCCCCCTCGTTCTGCCCTTGCGAGGTCCCCGTCTGGAGTACTGTGTCCAGACTGTGTCCAGCAAAAGAAAGACGTGGAGCTGCTGGAGTGGGTGCAGAGAAGGGGCACGAAGTTGATCAGAGGGCTGGAACACCTGTCCTGCAAAGAAAGGCTGACAGAGCTGGCCTTTTTCAGCCTGCAGAAGTGAAGGCTCTGGAGAGACCTCCTTGAGTTCTTCCAGTACTGAAGCACTGGACCTACAGGAAAGCTGGGGAGGGACTCTTTGTCACGGACTGTCATGATAGATGAGAATAATTTTTATGATAAGAAAGGATAGATTTAGATGAGACATCAGGAAGAAATTCTTCACTATGAGGGTGGAACATAAGCTTCTTTAGCTGTCAGAAATTGTGTTTTGTAAGGATGTGTCTTTGCAGGATTCTGCAAACCTTTCACACACTATACAGACACAAGTAACCGAATGAGAAGAGGGCAGAAGGAATTGGATTATTTACCATCTAATCCCATCTTTTTGCTCTCTTTCTTTGCAGTTGTTTCTGGAAGCAATGAAAGTTTGTGTCTCATGGGTTAGTTCCCAAATATCCACTGGTATTTGCATGTTTCCCATAGGTTCCTCCATCTCTTCCCAACTGCCATAGATTGAAGCAGGAACATGGACATCCCACCCCTTCTAATAACATTTTTTTCTATATATTTTGTAGTTATTCAGTTACATAAATATATCTGAGGCTGTGGTCTGACCTGACACATCATACCACATAGCACTCCATCCCTACATGTTATCGTAAGCCACATAAACTCTCAGGATTGCAGCTTTTTGGAAGATTATGTTCCTCTGGGAATCATCTCTTCAGTTATGGTGTTTTGATATGTCAGCTCTGACTTGCCACAATCTAAAGATCACTGCAAACACTGTAGGAAGATGGCATTCCATCTTACTGGTCCACCTGAATGTACCTTGATAAATTTCTGCCAAGCTGGAAAGCCTGTGCTAATGATCTGAAAGCTCAGGTGGTGAATCTGCACACAAATGTGACAAAGCTGAAAAAGGTCCAAACATTCACTTAATGTTTCTACCACACATACAGGATCCTCAAAGCAAGGAGACCAGATTCAGTATCACTGTGCAATGAGCACTGTATTATTTCATTTATTTATTTCAAAGCCATTTTTTTAATGAGGGATTCTACAGTTTCTGTTGTCCCATCTTCAACACCTATAAATTACAGAAGTGGAAACAAACAACAATAATAATAACAACAACAACAACAACACAACATACCTTATCAGCCCTTCACTGCGCTGCTTTGTAAACTGCACTGGTAGTACTTGGGTGCCACAACTTCCATCTCATCCAATTCTGTCTTGTTATAGAAAAATGCCCATCTGCCTCTTACAGTAAACTTTTGACTCCTTAGTGAATGTGAGGAGCTGTGGATCCCAGTAGGATCCAGGCGGGATTGGGGAAAATGTTCTTTTAGAATAGGAATTCAACCATAATACAAACATACCACAGAGATGTTACCACTGCAGAACTGAAGCCACTGATTATGTGAAAATCTGGCAAGAAGTGTAAAGAGGGAAAAAGTGAGATTTTAGAGAGTAGTTAAATTAACAAAAATCCATGATTTTGCATAGAATGAGTTTATAAATCTGATATTATGTGATGTTCAACCTAGGTCCTGACGCCTACAGGGGATTCAGGAAAGTGCACAGGTTACCCTAAGTCAATAGAAAATGCTGCTGGCCCTCTCACTAAGCCACATTCAGTCCAGGCTGTCTATTGTAAATCTCTCCTAAATGCCAGTCAACCAATTTTATTTCTGTTACTTATAAAATGGGTCTTACTTCATATTTGACTCTACCTAACAGTCATGCTTGCGTAATAATGCAAGATCTAATGTTTCCTGAGTGGTCACCTCTTTTTGTGCTTTATGGTGAAAAAGGAATTGAAAAAGTGAGAGAGAAGGGCAGACAACTGTGAAATCTTCACTGCAAAGCACAGCAGAAAGTGACCAGGAATCTTGCATTTTCCTGAAATATACAGCACATATTGTACCTTAGGCAAACCTAATTTCTTTAGCACTACTCCTCAGCTAGCCCAGTCCTGCATCTTCCTGCAGCTGGATGTAATGACAGGTGCCACAGTTCAAGAATCAGATGCTTTACGAAGTGGTCTGACTGTCACCTTCTTTGTCTGCAGAAACTGTGTGCTTATGCCCAGACAATAATAATGTCAAGAGGAGAATCCAGATCTTCTCAGCTAATGGTACCAAATACTCTAGGTTACTTTATGTAATATGCACCTCTTACTTTATCCATTTCCTGTGCACTGAAGGAAGCGAGATAGAAAAGTATGGCACATACTCTAACGGCAGTGCCCTTTGCAAAAGTACATTCCACCTACCTCTGTGACTGTCTGGTGTGCTATTAGATAGGGAGTCAGTGACATACCAAAACCCTCTCAAAGTTCACTCAATCATCTTCCAAAGCTATAGGCTTCATTTCCAAACCTACTAGTTCCCTCATCCTCCTGAAAACCTTTTCTGTGTTCAGTCCTTTTGCAAACTTTCATTTCCTTAAAGTAATGAACAGAAACATCATAGATGCTTTTACAAGGATTTTCTCTGTGTAGTTTTGAAATTTGAGATTCATTTTTTGAATCTTTGTAAAACCAGGTGAGATTATGTGATCCATTTTATAAAAGAGAACAGATTAGAAGCTTTTAATGACACCTCTCAGGCCTTAAAACAGTGAATGCTAGGAACAGCCCTTGAGTCTCTGCCACAGAATTTGACAACTGACTTAACTTCAGGTTTTTGAGGTGCTTCATGTGTTGAAACTGAATGCATCTCAGGCTTCCTCTTTATGGAACTGAGAGTCAGCAGAACATGGGCATTTCTACTGTTCTGAAGGGAAATGAATGGGCTGCACAACACTGTTGTAACAAACCAGCTCTTGGAATATAAGATCTTAAAACACCATTCTGGACATATATCATCTTGTTGTTTATGATGGTAATTTGATTTCTTTTCTTACTCCATGTAAGTTCTTCAAGCAGTTGGCCTTGTGCGCAAGCCCTTAACATATTGAAATCTTTTTGTATCAGGAGCGAGAATAATGTTGTACCCCTCATTTCCATATACACATCCCCTGGTATCTGACTGACTTATTTTTGGAGGGGTACAGAATACTTTATATCATCCTCATTTGGCACCAGGTTAAAAGCAAACACATAGATACACTTTCAACATAATTTTCTCCATTAGCAATCTCCCACAGATAGTTTCTGAAAGCTCATCTTCAAGTAGTGCCATAATTCATCCTCATTCCATAGCATGCTGTTCCCAAATCACTTTATCTATCCATAGCAATATGGATATACTGGCATGGACACTGCAAAAAGGTAGTAAATACTGGGAAAAAAATTGTCTTTTAGATTTTCTCATTCAACAGCTTTATCCTTCTAGGCACCCTTTTCATTCTCTCCTGTATGCCTTTTCCAGATCTGGCATATACAAATAAGCGGACAATTCACTTATAAGCATAATTCTATTCTCCTCCATGGATGCAGTAGTGGTTTCTCTGGGCTCTCAACAAAACCGCTATTTCAGAGGCCACATATGAGAACGATGGGTCCAAGCATTCACATTTCTTGGCATTGAAACTAACCTACAAGCTTTGACAGAAAAGTACTTCAGTTTATTTACTTGTCCACAGCCTCCAGTCATGGCAGCTCATATCTCAATAGATAAGGAATATCATCTTCCATATGGTAATAGAGTAGGACCATGCATTGTAGCACGGGCCTGGATCTATTCTCCCTAGCAAAGTAACAGCAGTGAAAGAAAATACTTTTTCCTCCCCCCACCCCCCGCCCAGGGTACTACATATACATACATAAATGTTTACATCTATACATACGAGACAGAAAACCACAGAGAATGGGTTCTTAATAGCAGGAGGATGATTCTCCCTTGAACCTGTATTTCAGGTTTTCTCATCCCCATGCACCATTGAGACATGGCTTTCAGATCTAGGGGAGGTATGTCTCCTTCATGAAGTCCTCTTCATAACTTGTAAGAAGGATTTTTGGACAGACAACCCTGTCTGCTAAACCCAGAAGTCATTGCCTGCAAAAATACATTACAGTTTTTCTTCCATTTTTTTTTTTTTTTATTAACTCCATTTGAAACTTTTCAATGTGCTGTAATGGCTTTCATGGCTCCTTGTTCAATGCAGTTGTACAGCACAGTCAATCCAACAATAACAAACTCACAGCACTTTCAAAATTGTTATCCGTCATTTCTGATAGCTTTATAGATTAATTAGTAATAGTACAGGGCAGCAGTACAAACTTTTTGTCAAAAATGTAGTTAAAATGACACGCTTTTACTCGAAGTGCAGTTTTCAGACTGTGCACCCTTCCTTCCCCCTGTGAATTCAAGGCATTTTAAGTTCACTGACCCTGTTAACACAACTCTGCTGGGAGCCACACTTTAAAACTGAAAATATCTAACTGCATCTATCGATTCAGCAACCTGCTGGTGTTCTGGAAAACTGAATTGCCTTCAGGAAAAAGCTAACCTTGTCACTGCATACTCAAAGAATAAGCTCACTGGTTAAGGTTAGTGCAGACTCTGTCATCCTCCTGTAATAGGGAGAGTTAAAGACTGTTGATTTGGAAATGGGAAATAAAATAAATCGTAAGGAAGAAGTGAACCTGACAATCAAACAAGCTGAACAAGAGTAGTCTGGGATGAGGACGGTGAAAAATGAGCATGAAGTGCGATGAAAAGAAAATGAGGAAGATTTAAGGTGAGTTCTAGAGAGGAGGAGATCTGAAATTGACATTGCAGAGAGGCTCATCTAGACCACAGCCATAAAAAATTAGAACTTTCACTGAGAATTGCATGGAATTGAGTCTGGACTTTGCAGAGTGATCATTGGCAAACATCTGAGATGCTAACTGCTAGATACAAGCCTCCAAAAAGAGTGAGTGTTACAGACACTGCAGCCAGATTTTCCTCTACATACGCTGCTTCACGTGGCTGCAGCTGCCAGCTCAAGGGGAAGGCTAGGAGATGAAGATTTCTTTTCTGCGCTCTCTTTAGAGAAAATGAGGAAACTGTGAAAATTTCCTCCAGACATAGAAATGGCCATTGTCAAAGTTAGAATTAGCATTACTGCCCCCCTTCCTTTCAGCCCCTCAGTTCTTCCTCGTGCTTTCTCTCATGTTGTATCCCACGTATTTACAGGCTTTCCCAAAATACCCAGTAATTGCTTCCACACTGATAATCTACACTCCACCAAAACTGGTCTGGAGGAATGGCAGTTATAATGTCCTGGCTATAACATTGCCCACTAGTTCAATGAGGAAAACAAGGAAAGAAGAAAAAAAAAATGTTTGTAAAAGCCGTTTCTGAAAGACAAAAAAAAAAAAAAAAAAAAAAAAAAAAAANTTTAAAAAAAAAAAAAAAAAAAAAAAAAAAAAAGAATAAAACAAAAAATGAATAAAGCAAAGCAAAGTAAGTAAAAAATAAATCAAAGTTAATCATTCTGAAACACAGAAATTCTAATGTCAAATAGAAAGTACACATTCAAGAACCAGTGTTGACTCCTAGGGCTGTGTTTCTGCCTTTGAAGTACCTTTGGGCTGATAATGAAACTGCTCTCAGCAGGGAAAAGAAAAAAATATCAGGTTTTCTCAAAGAAATAAAAAAGCTTTCTACTATCAGGCTGGTAGAGCCTGTGGCAAGCTGGTTGTAAGGCAGAATGAAAGTCTATTATGTTTTCTTTGTGAGAGGATCCTTGCTGATATTTCAAAGACAAGGGACAAGACTTTCTCCTCACAATCACAGACATCTCTCCAGCAATGTTTCTCCCTTGAGAAGGCACATCAGTGCCTACATTCTGAAAAATATTGGAGAAACAGAAGGAAACAGAAATTTCTATCAAAGGTCCCTTCCAACCCAAGCCATTCTATGATTCTATGATTCTATGATCTGGCACATGCAATTTCTGGCCAGCTGCGACAGATGTGACCAAGATAACAGGCTACATCTGCGTAGCTACTCATTCCACAGAAACACAGTGGAGTTTCGTATTCATTGAGGATCAGTCCAGTGCATGGGATGGACAGTGTTGTGGGATGGAAACTGGCTGAGAACACAGGAACTGAGAACAGAATAGCTGAAGTCAAGGAAGGGGCTTGTATGGGAATTACAATTTTTGTGCAGCCCATGTGGGACCTGCAGAAGTTCAGGTTTTCATGTAAAATGAGCTTTTGCCAGGGGCTTCATGTTATTCCAGCAAAGGGAGGGTGAACCACACTCACAAATGCAATGGACAATGAAAACCTACGTAACAAGAACATGATGTTCCTTCATGTCTGCCTATTAGAAACACCTAGATGAGCTCTCCTGTTCCGTTTCTCAAGAAGGGTCATTACCATAAGTGCCAGAGTTTCAGTAGCATCCTCCATCTTTTCTGCAACGTGGAAACTTCTCCCTCAGTATCCCTCTGTAAGCTCCCACATTGCCATGAGTACCAGTTAACAGGCAGTTAACTCTGGGTCTTACTCTTTATTCAGTAAAATGTGATACTGAGGAAACAAAAAATATTCTTAAATGATAGGTGCAGATTCTCTAGAAAGAGCCCGCTTTGTAATTTATTTTACTCATTAGCTGCCTTCTACTGCAGATCAAGAGTCTTCTATTTTCTGCTTTTGATTCTCACTGCATTTATGTTGACCAGGGCTTTGATCACCATGAGTGATAGTGTGGAATGGTAATGCAGCTACAAATACCTAATATTGCTTGTGGAGACAAGCTGTTAAGCATATTATCTGCTGAAAATGTATCTTTTCACAGAATCATAGAATGGCTTGGGTTGGAAGGGACCTCAAAGATCTTCTAGTTCCAACCCCCCTGACGTGGACAGGGTTGCCAGCCACTAGCTCACTAGATCAAACTGCCCAGGAACCCATCCAGCCTGGCCTTGAACACAGCCAGGGATGGGGCAGCCACAGCTTCTCTGGGCAGCCTGTGCCAGCGCCTCACCACTCTCTCAGGGAAGAATTTCTTCCTGATGTCCAACCTAAACCTCCCCTCCTTCAGTTTTAGCCCATTCCCCCTTGTCCTACCATTATCCACCCGTGTAAAAAGTCGGACCCCCTCCTGCCTGTAAGCTCCTTTCAAGTATTGGAAGGCCGCAATGAGGTCTCCCCGGAGCCTTCTCTTCTCCAAGCTGAACAGTCCCAAGTCCCTCAACCTTTCCTTATAGGAGAGGTGCTCCAGCCCTCTGATCATTTTGGTGGCCCTTCTCTGGACCTGCTCCAACAACTCCACATCCCTTCTGTACTGGGGGCCCCAGGCCTGGACACAGTACTCCAGGTGAGGCCTCACAAGGGCAGAGTAGAGGGGGATGATCACCTCCCTCTCCCTGCTGGCCACCCCTCTCTTGATGCAGCCCAGGATGCCATTGGCCTTTGCATGCCCAGCATTTCATCGTTCTTTTACTAAAAGCAGAACAATGAACCTTGAGAAATCATGTTGAGTGAAGTGCTAAACTCAAACTTCAGAGAGGATAACACATTAATATTTACATATACGCTCTTCTGTTAATACCTATGGGTGCTTTTCCTCTTTCTGTAATTGTCATCTCAGTGCTGGCTGAACAGTGTTGGGCATTTGTGCAAGATACTTTGCTCTATTAATTGGTGCACCCAGCTGAGGGTACACGGGCATGCTTCTGTAACGCTCTGATAAATGCTTGAAGCAGGACAGGTACCATATTTGTCTTACACACCCTAAATACCAAGAGAAGAGTAAATGCTGAGATGATAAAAAAAATACATCATTTCAAATATAGCAACCATTACTTACTGTACAATTTTGTCTATGGCTTAATGAAATCAGACCTGAACTCAATATTCAAAATGATAGGAACAAGTGCATCTTATTTTAAGTAAACAGCTTTATTAAAACAAGAAGATAATGCTTATGACAGCATACAGCAGGCAATAATCCAGCTCAGCCAGTACCAATATTATTTAATCTTTATGAAATCTATCTAAAGCATGCAGCTTCAGCTAAGCTTGAACCATAATAGTGGACCAACAATTCTGATTTGGCCAGCTATGTGAGATAATTTGGGTCCATCTCTGGCAAACTTTGGTGTCATAAACAAACATGCTCAGTGTTTCTTCAGCAAACTAGTCTTCTGTTTGAAAGCTTCCTTGTTCCCTTGATCTGCTATTTACCTCACCTCCAGAGATGTGATCCTGTTAGGAGAGTCTGGCATGTGAAAAAAAGCTGACACTGCCTAAAAGCATTAAAAAGAAAAGAAACGACAGTTATATACAGCAATAGCCAGACATGACAAAGACAAAAAACGTTTTATTGTGTATTGGGTGGAAAATGTTTTCTCTGTGGACCACAATTTCCTTCCCTGCAGGAGAGAAAATGAAAATGTCACTGTTAGTTATAACTGAAGTGACAGCTGTAGTTAAACCGTAGGCCATGTATTAGTAGGAGTGAAAAATACATATAATATCATACAAATACAAACCACAAATGCTAAATACCAACAGAGTAATATGCAACATACATAGCATAAGGTGTCCATATATAATAGCAGGGTATAAGAATTTTCTTCTAAGGTGCTGAATGTTGTATGAATTTGTATGGCAGCAAAGAGGAGATACCTTTCTGAGCAGTCCAGGAACTGGAGAGAGATTTCCTTCATGTCTCTGACTCATTGCCACTGATGTGAACATGCAGTGAGTCTATATATATCTAACCAAGAAAGGACAGAGGAGTCGCTGAAGTCTGTGTCTTGCAGAACTGATAGCAGATGCTGAAGAAAACCAGAGCTCTCTCAGAGTCAGGGAAGTTTTGTGTTCTTCAAGTCAGAAAGATGTGCTTTTAAACATGATCAGACCAAATCCCTCCTCAGACTTCAGAAATATAATCACCCCTTGTGCGAACTGTCGTGCTTTGCCACAATAGCCCTCCAATTGCTCTCTGCTGAAAGTTGAGGTGACTGCCTTGTACATGCCTTGATCCCCAAAGGCTAAGTATTATGGGGAGCAGACCTGCAGATCTTAAGGACCATTATGAAGAATTGTTTTTATATTGTGAATGAATGAAATTTCTGTGAAGCCATAAATTGCTGTAACATTTTTTAACCACGTATATGGGGGGAAATACATAACTGAAAAACTCACAGTGTATGAGTAAAGCAATAACATTTTTGAAAGGGACAAAGAGGTACAAAAATGCCAGTCAGTCAGTCCGTGTGACACACAGAATCTTTTACTGTGCTTGTACTCCCCTAAGGACTACTTTCTGGCCAAGTGGAACAGCACAGTTCAGCTCCGTAGCGTTAAACTCCTCTCAAAACTGGGTGGCCATGTATGCTATCTACCTGTTCAGAATAATCCTTGCACAGACTGGCACCAAATTGTGCCTAGTCGCTGTCAGGGGGGATTCCAGTCAGCATAGATTAAGCCATGCTAAAAATTTAATGGCATAGATTATTGCCCAACAGTACCCATTTCCCACAACTGTTTAGTTGCACTACTGCACATGCAGCCCTCAAACATATAGAGAAAAAAAAAAAAAAATTATTTTCCAGAGTTTCTTCATGTCTAACATTAACACGGGACAGCTGCTGTCTTTTGTGTCTACTGTCCACTGGCAGCCTGGCTGCTGCATACAGCAGTGGTTTGCATGTTTTTTGGACACAAGTTATTGGCAGCCTGGGCCACTATTAGAGCAAAGGAAAACAGCTCAGATTATGCTATGGTATTTTCATGGCATCATTCACTTCACAATCAGAAGAAAATACTCTGGCAATGGATGCAGAACTATGTAATTTATAAGAACTTTATGTTTTATAAGAACTTCATGGCTTTTCTGGGGGAAAAAAGACTGAGGAAATCTGTGAAAATGTGTGCAAAGCTCTGCAGCAGGCTCGTAACCTAGCAACACTGACAACCCAACCTTGAAAAGACTTTTATCTAATGCTCTGGTTAATACAGCAAGGAAGACACAGGGGGAAAGAGTGTGGCTGGTGTCAGCAAAGTTTTTCTGTAAATTAGCTTTGATAACATCTTTGAAAGCCTAAGCCTATGAAGCAGGAGCACAACCTCCCTCAAAGCCAGAAGGAAGTTTATTAATTATCACCACGCTGCTGCACTGCTGGCATAAAGGCAGTGGAGTCCTCCATAAAGTGGAGGACTTATTGCTGAAAGCTTCTTGCCCTTGGAGCAGTGTCTGTATTTCTGGAGTGTCCAGGCTGGAAAGAGAAACTCCTAGTTATTTTGGCAGGGAATTTCTGGTGGAAGAACTTTGGCTCTTAAGAATAAAGTCTGATGAAAAAGAACCCCTTTCCTTTCCTACCCTTCCAGATTAGGATGCATGAGAAACAACTGTTGCTTAAATAAGTGCCAGTACAGACATAATCTACTTGCATGCGTAAATTGAGTGATCTGTTCACTTATTTAGTCATTTTCTTCCACAATATCCTTCCAGCCAAATTGGAGAGTTACAGACTGGATAGACCAGTGGCTATCCAGACTGGATACCAGGTGGCTGAAAAAGTGTCAAGATCAGCAGGCTGAAAAGGCTGCCATCAATAGTTCTATGCCTAACCGGGAGCTAGTTATGAGCAGCGGTCCTCAGGGGTCACACGTGTCCCACCGGAGTCGCATTGCACCTAGGCAGTCTCCAGCATTGCTGTGGCATTGGAACTGACCTGGTTTTAACAAACCATACCATTGAGGAGGCTTTAGTGCTTGTCTTGTGGGGGAGGATTGAAAGCAGCAGGATAAGAAGAATCCATTGCTGTGAAAAGATACCAAACTGTTAAGCTCAAGAGATGCAGCACAGAAATTGAGAAGCAGCACTGTAATCTGCTACTTTTAGAGTTTTAGAGCATGTTGCAGTTCCAGGCAATTACTAAAATAGCTTGAGAAAAAGAAAAAGACCCAGATGCAGACATCTGTTAACAATAAAAGCTGACATGATGCATTTATGTATTGCACAAAACATAATCAAGATTCAATCTGGTAGGTTTTATTTTCAATGTCGTTAAGAATTCAAAGTGCATTTTCATGTACATGATCATTTTACTTGAAAAGCTTCTGTCTTTCAGAGATTTGTACTGAAACGGACATATTTCACACAAACATTCTGTGACTGCTACTCTTGTTACCCTTTAAAACGTATTACAGATCAGCTGAATAAACTGGCAGGGCTCTAAAGTGAGTTTTGAAATATTGGCAACTACTCAATAGGTAATAAGCTGTTTTTACTTTCTGTTCTTTGACTTCTCAGGGTTGGAAACATGAGGACAAATATATATACCCCTCTTCTGCTAATGCAAGAAAAACAACATTCACTCTTAGAAATTTTATTCTGAGAGATTTAGTTACACTAAAGACAGCTTGAGAATCCATTTTTTACAGTAGCTGATAAGAATTCGTATCAAGAGTGGGAGGAATGAAATATAAGTTAACATTTTCTAGGCTGTGCAAGCAAAAAATACGTAGTTGAAATTAAAAGAAAAATCAATATCATATTCTCTGTCTTTAAAATGCCTTGAGAACCAATAGTTTTGATAAACTTTCAGAAATACAAGGGGTTTATACAAATTTTAAACAAAGCAAATTGATTAACAAGGTCATCAATCTTATGCTTCTTACATCTCACAATGCTTAAAAAACCTGTAGACAGCAGTCTACCCTGACTTCTGGAAATGAAAAAAATGAGTCCAACATAAAAAAATGTCCTGTAATTTCATGACTAGCTGAAGAATCAGGAACAGCAAGTTCAGCATCAGATGTTGTGACCTCTAGCACATATGCATATTTTTTTATATGTAGATGAAGAGAACAATGAACATGTTGCACATAAAAATATCTGACATTTTTTCATCTTCCTAATGGGAGAAACCCAATGCTGAATTTGAAAATGATAAAGTGAAAGATGAGCCTAGAACTGACAAATTTTGAATAACATCACCCCAGTGAAAAAGCAGTGAATGGTGTTACTGTTACATGTTCCTGGTCGAAACTTGCAGAGCTTCTTATACATTCATACAGAGACCCACTCCATTGCATTAAACCTCTGCTTTAACTTCAGTTAAAAGCTGCTGAGATGCTGCATATCTGTCTTATTCCTGTCTATGGTCTGTAAACAGTGTGGAGAAACCTCACATGAGATGCACCCGACACTGTTTCCCATGTGCTGAGATAAGAAATCTCTGACCCGCTTGTTGAAATGTGTCAGCTTACCGTGTTCATAACACGTAAATTGCTTATGGTAACAAAACCATACAAACGGGGGATTATGCTAGAAGCATGGGATCCCTATGTCAAAGGTGAAAAGGCACAAGGGCTAAATATCCTGAATGACACACAACAATTGACATTGTTTTGTTAGCACCATTCAAACTTATCTCCACAGGTACAGAGATGACGGTGCATCAGCACTCAAGCAGAATGGAAACCCATGCCCAGGAGTTCACTTGGGATGTCCCCTGCTACCCTGAGCTTTCTGGAGCAAAAGCTAATGCACAGGTGTTATAGATATTTCAGTGACAAAAGGAATTGTGTGGTGTATTTTCAATGTTTATTCGTTCATCTGGTGAGATAAATGAAATAACAGTCCTGACTTTGAACTCATACAACTTCTTGATACTTTTATTCCATTTACTTTCTCTTGACCTTTCATGTTGGTACTTTACCTGCAGAAAAACCCATGAGCTCTCCATTCACAGCTTCAGCCTCCCTCAGATTTCCTCTCAAACTACAAACCTTTTTTATCCCTTGGAGAGAGCAATACAACCACGGCCAGTAAGGTTAATTGCTTCTTACAGGCACTGCAGCATCAAAGAAATATTTATCCTCCTCCCCTCAGCTCCAGCAAGTCCCTGTGAAACAAGTTCTAAACATATATGGAACAAAGGAAAAGCCTTTTCCATGCTCTGTACAGTTTGTACACCTGTTGACAACGTGGTTGTGAGAGATAGATAAAGAAGAATGTTAATAAAGAGTATTTATTCTGAATGAAAAGAAATAGCTCTGGGACTTCAGGGATCATTTTTCAACAGAAGGATGATAGAGGATCTACTAAGGGAGGCAGGGGATGGAAAACGTCTTCTTCTTGAGCCTTTCAAATAAACAGGTGGGGGAAATGAAAGGAACAGTACAGAAAATATGGTAGTGCCCAAAAGTGCAGCAAGAGGCTTAAACAGAGGAAAACAAACAAACAAGCAAAAAAAAAAAAAAACCATCAAAAAAAAGCAAAACAGTATTTTCATCAGAAATAAGCATGTTTATTGTTGGAAGAAAGGAGATTTCACACTGACAAAGAACAAAGATAACTCCATGTACCCAAAAAGACAATATGCTGTGGCTAATCTCTGAATCCACTTGACTGAAATTACCAAAATTGAAATGAAATTCCAAGGTGGCTCTTTGAATCTGGAAGTGTGGAACATCCAGTGATTCCAGATGGCCTCCAGGGTACAGCATGAACATCAAGAAAGACACTCAGGAGTTCAACATGAAGACTCAGGAGTTCAGTGTAAAGTGTTGCCAGTAAAAAGATGTTAGTGTTTGATGTTTGCTATGTTGAAGAAAATTATAAGCATTTAAAACATTAAACAAGCATTTTCTTTGTAGCCAGGATGTTCATAGATTGAGGCTCAAATTCAAGACCATAATAACTACATTTCTGACTTCCTTTTACATGTTTCTTTTCCCAGAATGACTTCAAAGTTTCCCTGTTTTTGTGTTCGAACACTCTCTACTTCCTAAGGAGTCTTTATTCTAAATTAGCTTTGACTTTCAAACAGTTTCTGTGTTCCAGAGAGTTTTCTTGTTCTTTGCTTCTCATTAAAAATTGCTATCTAAAACAAATTATATTTTTTAGTTGTTATGTAGATGTTTTATAAAGAAAAGAATTAAAGCAGATAGTGGCTGGGGCCACAATAAAATATTTTAAAAGAAATGTACATATGTATTTTTAATTAAATATTTATGGAATCTACATTAATAATTTCACAGAAGGAAAATTACTGCTCCAAACATCAGTAGTGAAACAGGCAAGAATTCCCTTAACTTTCAGAAGATTATCAGGAGTTTTGTCAATAAAGCTGGATTTTAGAGTGAATTTTGGAAGTGATTTTTAAATCAAGTAGTCTCTCAAACCCAAAATACTTCAACTAGGAGCTGAGCAATTCTAAGAAAACACAGTTGAGAATAGCAAACAATCCTCAGAAATAGTTCCTGCAATGAAGGAAATTGGCTATGTACAGAAAGAGAAGAAAGACTAACAAACCCCTTTGCATCAGAGAACTATGACATGTCAACTTCACATCATCCCTCCCCTCTCTTTGGCTGGAAATGAAGGTTAACTGAGTCATCTGAAGAGACTTTAGAGAAAAACGGACTAAGGCTTGCTGTTAGAATGAGGTCAGGAAATAAAAACAAAGGGAAAGGAAGGATGGCATGAACATCACAGGAAAGAACAGTAATAGTGGGAAACAGATGAAGAGGAAAATGGAAAAGAAAAGGATAACAAGAAATAGAGGCATTTGGTGGAGGCATATTTTCATAATTCAGGAAGTGATAGATGGAAGTCTGACATACGGACACTACCTCTTGCTACCAGTGTCTAGAATATGTTATGTTGCCATAGCTGTGCAGAACTCACTACACAGATAGGGTGGAAACAGTTAGCCTTCAGCAGTAAATGTCCTTATTCACACAAAATGCAAGGCAACATTATTACTAGACACTACTAGACAATCAGGCTGAGTAGAAAATGGCTGAATCTCAAAGAATTCAGCAAAGGAAAGGATTGCAATATACCAAAAAATGAGATTAAAGGGAATGGACAAAAATATTAGGGAAAAGAAGAGTTTAGAATAGTAATGACAATTTTACAGAATGGTGAGGAACAAATTGTAGTTGCCTCAGAAAAGGCAGCAGATAGTTTTGGATGTGTTACAAGTTTTTGTACCTTTAATGCATAAAGTAAAAGACATTAATCAGACTGTAAAGAACAACTCCTGCTTAAGTTAGGAAATTAGAAGATTCCTGCACTGTGTCCATTTTCTACTTGAAAATGAAATTTTTATTATAAAAATAAAGTCCATAAAGGATTAGAATCTAATGTTACAAAGTTGTTAAAAGCAGTGGGAAAAATTATATTATTAGACATGTTAGCCTTGTCATGGAAAACAAACATGTTCCTTCTTCTAGAAAGAAAGCAATTATAATAATTGGAATATTCATGGCAGAATCACCAAACAATGCACTGCATACAACTAACATATTAACGGATTAATATATTAACAGATTATAGCAAAAGTAATGGCAAATAGAAAAGATGGGTACCTACAAGTTACATAACTGTAGATAGATCATTGTTTCTTTGGTTGGTTGCTTCCTGAAAACTAGAAACCATGTGGGAAGAAGGAAGGGACCTATTTAATCTGATTTTATTAATGTGTAGACACACATACACAGACATGATGTTTGTGCACACACGTATACGTATTGGTAGCACACATAAAAGCTATAGGCATAATTTATTATGTCCTTTGTACACAGAGAAATTTACTTATCCAATAAGAAAGGGAATTTCTGTATTTCGGTGGGTGTTTTTTTGGGAGCAAATGTAGTTTTGGTGTTAATTTCAGAATGTAAATATTTGCTTTCCATTAGGATCCTTGAGCTTTCATACTCTTTAGGGGAACTTCCTCAGATTAGCAAGACAAAATAAACAGCAGTGATCACTGTGAACAGTGATGACTGTCTTATCCATTAAACCCCTGGCCTTTTTTAATTATTCTCAGACATGAAGAAATACAAACTAATCAGGAAATGAACATAAGCAAATGTTCATTCAGATGGCTTTGTTATTTTTGTACTATACCCTGCTTGAAGGCAGCAGTTCTAAATACGTATCTACGGTATATTAACAAAATTGAATACAAGTATTACAAGTATTATATTTTAAAAAATATAAGGATTTTTAAAATCAACTAAGATAATTTATGATGCTCTTCAGAGAGGAAGTATTTCACAGAAACTATAATTATTCTGGAAAAAGACAAAACCT
>VXAV01011600.1:99760-113847 GCA_013399715.1 Alectura lathami
GCAAACAGCAGCATCCTGCTTCAGATAACTTGGTGCCTCTCAGGGCAGACCAAGTAACACTGTGTATCTGTCTTCAAATGAATCCCTTCTGATGCTCACCATATGCTTAGTGATCTCCAGAGTTTTTAAGACTGTGTGCAAAGCACAAAAAGACTGCTTTGCACAGACATTCTCATACCGCAACAACACAAGGCTCGAGCAATCTTCTTTATTGACAGAAAGAGGAACAATGCAGCAGCTCTTCACATATACATTAATATACATTTTATAGGTTTTATGCTACTTGTGACAGTTAGAAAATAACTGAATACACCCAGCATGGAAATTAAAATATCTGGAATTCAGAGATAAACATTTCTCTATAATTAAGACTTACCTTAAAATATCTGTCATTAAGTATTTCTGTATTTTACTGTTCTGAATGAAGCCACAAATTTCTCTATCTTTGTAATTTCTGGATAATAAATAGAATTCAGGTAACCGGAGTGCATATGTGAATAATGGTATATCTGTCTTTTATTTTGCCCCCAAAGCTACTTTTATAGCTGTTTATATGGAACAGAAAAGATACAGATCCAGATTTGCTTCTTTGACAGCAGAAGCCTTAAGAGTTTTCAAAGTCTGCTGGAAACATAGCGGTAAGTAAAATACGTTTTGTATACATGTATATAAAACATATGCAGAAGAATTTATTCCCATTTGGTTCAAATAAAAATATGCAGCATTTCAGTCTAGTTGGAATAAAGAATCATCCTGAAGTTACCAAAGATGAGCAAAGCCAAGGGCTCATTCAAACCCTACACNAAGGGCTCATTCAAACCCTGCACCTGTTTATTAGCACATGGATAGGATGGTCTCATTGACAGGCATCCTCTGCCATTAGCAGGAGCTTACAGAGCACGGCATATCTTCACACTGTAAATCCTAGTCAATTACTCTAGATTCTCAAGAACTTATCCTGAAAACACAAAAGTCTTGCAGACATAAAATGAAAAATAAAGAAATGAAAAATAAAAAAAAATTATCTTAACATATGCAGAAGACCCAGCAGCCAGAAATTGAAAAATAATTTTAAGAAAAAGGGACCAGTTAATAATGAATTAAGAATTTACTGCTAACTACATACTAGTCCACCTCAACTCAAAACACTTCCACCTTATCAGAACTGAAAATCTGAAGAGTTGGCAGATAAATAAGATTTTAATTGTGGATGAAATCTAGCAAGAAAATCAGGATCCTTCAGACCCCTAGCTTCTGTATTAGTACACTTTCTTCTGTTGAACAAAATCAGTGCCCCAGCTTGCACTTAATGCNCCTAACAGATGTTGCAATGTCTTGTAGCCTACACTAAATATTTGTGGGAGAAAGAGATGAGCTGACAAATAGACACTAGATGTTCAAAATATATTCAAAATCCGTCTGTACTTTGCAATTGAAATACGTTGACTAGAAAGCAACAGCTTTGAAAATACGGATGTAAATATTCTCAAGTAGTCTTCCATCAAGAAAGTAAACATACTCCAAGTATGAAGGGCTGTAATCTAAAGGAGTGTGGTAACTACTGCATTCCCAAACAGCACCTTGTAAGGAGATGATTGCCTAAATGCCAATGTGAATGCAGGAAAACAGTTGTTTGTCTTTGGGGAATAGTTAAATCTGCAAGTTGTATTAGATTATTTTTCCCTCCTCTAATAAAGCTTTGTTTACTAATCCAGATTGTCAGCTTGTTATACCGACAATTTAAATTAAATTGGCATACAGTTTGAATAATTGCAAGCACTAAAAAGGATACAACCCATCACAGTTACCTGCTTAGCACTGACAGTTGATTATCAAGTGTCCTATAATACAGAAGTCAGAACAGTGAACACCCATCGTGTTAATCCATGGAACATGAAACTGTTGAGCTGCAAACATTTCCACTCACTTTCCAGTCATAGTTCTGCACAGTTGTTTTTTTTTTTTTTTTCCCCACAGCTTTTGAAGATCTCTAAGGAGGAGACTCCACAATCTCTCTGGGTACCTGTGCCACACAGCACAGAAGTGGTTCCTGGGGGGAATCTCCTGTGTTCTAGTTTGTGCTCATTGTCTCTTGTCCTGCTACAAAGCAGCCTCCTCCTCTCAGTCTGTCCTGATCTTGAAGCTGAAGAAGTAAATGTAACTAGTTCAGTCTTTTTGACTGTTCAAAAGTACAGTTTGGCTTACAGATATCAGTAATGCCAATACAAGATTAGGACCATGGATAGGGCTTGAGTGAAATATGCTGCAAGCACTGAGTTGCTGAAGACTTAGAATCTACTCGAATGTGACCCTCTTACAAAATGAAATGGGGCTATCCTGTAGCTATCAGTTTCAGAATAATCTCCCTGACTTTCGTGGAAAGAAAAGAAATTTGACTTAAAAATACTGCTAAACAAATAGCCTTATGAATTTTATTTTCAACAACATAAGTGATGATGAAAGTAAAACATATCTTTTAAGCCACTTGAGCTCCTCTGGTAAGAATCAAACTATCTCGTAATGTCATACCTAATCAATACCTGCTTTCTTTTGGAGAAAAAACATAGCAGAACATCAGTTCTTCAGTCTGTTAAGAGATGTGGAATTTCTTCAGAAGGCGCTTTTATTTTGACTTTTCATAGTCAACACGGTATATGCAAAGGATTTCTATTTCTCTTCTCAAGGTGGTCACCAGACTGTCAAAGGCATAGCTTATATTTATCGTTGATGTGACTAGTAAGAAGTTAGAAAGGTGCTTGAACAGCTGAAACTTCTGAGCAAATTTTCACCCACTTTTCAATATAAAGCAGAAAGTTAGATACGCAGAGTTTTTGAAAAATCCTCATTTATAAGTGGCAATCAGCCCTGATGGCTCCCAAGAAGTAAGTCACACACTAAAAGAACCGGGGTCTCTGGTTTGTGTGTGAAGGAGTACAGCACAATCATGCTGTCAGATGCCACACTAGGCATGAGGGCTACTATAAGGCCTAGAAACTGTAAATAGATGCTGCCATGTAATTGGTTTAATGTACTCAATAGTAACTCATGGCATCCATTTAAGGCACTCCCCTTTCACAGCTGAGACGTGCTCATTTATCCTTGACACTCTGAGAGCAAGAAAACAGCTCACTTCTGAAATACTCTCAGAAACAGAAGAAATGTAGAGATGCTTCAAGGTGCTTTTATCTTCAGTGAAATCATTAAGTATTGTCATTAGTTACATGGTCATTAGTTACAAGATTATCATGACTGACTTGGAACCAAAAAGGCAACTCACTCCTGCAACCTTCTGCTATCCAAGAAAAGGTAATCTTGGCGTGAAAATAAGTAAAATAAGTAAAGTTGGTCTTCCACTTTTACAGTTATGACATGAAGCATAAAAAGAGAGCAGAGTAAGAGTATGATCATTATTTTATTCTTTGAATGGAAATCTGGTATGAAATTAAGGTTCTTATTTTATTGTTGTTGTGTGTTTCAACTCAAGGAAATTCATACACCTTCGTAATGAAGACCAGTATTATATCACATACAATTTTGCAAAACTGCTATTTTTGTGACCAAGTAGTGTAGATATTTTTATACCTTCACTTGAGTGATGCAATAATTACAGTTCCTGAAATATTTTCCACAGTACAAGAAGCACGAAGTCTGACTGCTTATAATCATACGAGTGACATATGCAATTTATGAAACTACATTTATAAATTATGCTTTGCCTGTAAGAAAAGAGCGTTGGTAGACACCAATTATCAGCTGCCTTTCCAAGAGCAAACAGGGTCCCTACAAGTTTCCTTTGAGTTTCCCTGCAGAGTGAGAGCACAGTCTGAACAATATTTTTAACTATCCCCCTTCTTTCTATGGATCATAGCATTGTCTTGTGATCTCCAGCCATTCAAAAGCCAGGAAGCCTGAGTGGAGTATGTTCCCAGAGACCTGGAATACGTGGATGCCCACTGCTGGCCTGTCTCATCACAGCAGATACATGAAAGGAAATCAGTCACGTGTCACAGCAGCTCAGATGTTCAACATCTAGACAGCATAGGAAGACAGACTTTCTCCCCATCTTCCTTCCAGTTCTGTTTGAAGAACTAAAATTTTACACACATGTTTTGAAACTTTTGAGGGCATGTAGAGTCTCACTGCAAGAATGTGGGTACAAGTTCAACTGTAGGAAATGGTTAAAGTCACCTGTGCCTGTAATAGAGAAGTCACACTACCTGCACGTTACAGCTTCCAGATTAGACAACAACTGAATTGTAAGCAGAGATGCTTCTGGGAGAGTTTTCTAGGAAGAGGAACAGCCTTCTTCAATAAGTCACTGTTCTCTGGGAAGGACTCCTATTCAACAGCATTTTGCTTCTTGTATAAGGCTTCTGTTGAAAGACTCCCATACATCCAAAGTAGAGATAGATGAGAAAAGCAGAGTCATCCTAAAGAAGAAAAGCAGCAGACATAGTCAGCAGGTGTAACTGGCACTGAGTTTTAGAAACAAGTGCAGCTGGTGACAAACCTACCCAGTGGGACCGAGAGCTGTCAACCATGTTTTGCAAGAACAATTAGCAGCAGGTAGCACAACCATCAAACTCAGCAGTGACTGCTGAAAATCCCCTAATCAGTAACAATATAGCTATTTGAAGCTGAAATAAGATGCAAAATTCCCAAAACAAGCCATTATTCTTTTGCGATTTGAACAAGATCTGAGCCCAAACACAGGGTGTTCGTGTGTTTGACCCAAGTCTACACTGAGTCATTGTCTATGTCCCTCCTTTTCATGCAGAAGATACTTGACTGGGTCATTAAATGCACTGAGACTTGCTCAAGAAACACTGTCTATGAAAAGCAATGAGTAGGGGTATTCAGTCTTGATGGGAACCCTAATCAGACTAAAATTACTTTAATCCATCCTTCCAAATTTTTTCTCCTCAGTCACTAGCTGTTGTTATTTGGACATTACCATCCTTCCATCTCAAGCATGTCTTCTTTTTCACTTTCAGCCTGTTTTAATTTTGTTGTCCTTTTGTGCATAACATCTCTAATACTTTCATCTTCTTTTTCATTTGCACAGAGAAAAAGCCATAATTCAGTTTCCTTCTTCTTGTATCTACTAACATAAAAAAACCTCCTTGTCTAGATCAAGCCTGGCTTTGCTCTCTGTGATCAGAAATGTCCTTACCTTTTTTTCTTGATCTTTCATTACCCAGATGGACACCATTTTGTCATCTCTCTGTGAGCTGTTTATTCTATCAAGCATCAGTTATATGTCTTGTCTCTTCAATAAATATGGCAAAGGAATTGGGGACAGAACAGAATACTTTCAGTGGGAAGCAAAGTGTAGAGTTTGGAAGGAATAAAAAGAAGAAGAAAAAAAATGGAAAGATGAAAACCTGAATTTGTATCCTGGAGGCAGCAAAACAAAAGGGGTTCGAGCAGTAGAAGCTCAGATGTTCAGGTGTTCAGTCCAGGATCACGCAGCAGCTATGAAGCTGTGAGGATTCTTCTCTCTATTACAGAGAGAATCTATCTGTAAAGAGGAATCTCTCTTGAGATACAAGCTTCTAGCTCTGAGTTGCAACTGATTTCTCTTGAGCAAGGTAGTCCTAGTTCAAAGTTCATTTTATTATTCTTTAAAACTTGTTAAATGGTGAAGTATCAGTTGGCATTTTGAATTAGTAAAGAGTAATTTCAAAGCTCAGCTCTAACCTTGAACCTGCATCTCCATTGCCTGGGATGGTCACAAGCAAATGCCCTGGCCAATCTGGTTCTCCAGAACTTCCTCATAATTACCTGTAGACGTAGCTCTTTCCCTTCTAATTCCCACTAAAAAATCCCCCAATGTAACTGTCAGAAGTTTTCCTCTTGTAATGACAACTAGTTATTTCCCTCATTTTCCCTGTGCTCACCCTCCCACCAGTGTCCATTCTTTATCTGCTATGCTTTTTCTTATCACAATCACTTCCCTGGGACAGAGTTTATTTTTTGTTCTGGGCTGCACAGCAGGATCACGATCCATGGTTGAGACTCACAGGTGCTATAATAGATACTAAAAAAAATAAACATGCATTACTGGTGTATGAATCAACCAGTATGTGTTCTCACAGTGATATTTTGCACTCAAAGGAAAAGGCTGATTGGAATACAAAAGGCACCCAGATTACCAGTGTCAAAAGCAAGATAGTGCTTATAACAGATCCAAAATGTTAATACATTTGACTTTGAAAAGGCTAAATTCATCCTCTATCAAAGCTTGCAGCAGACCCTGGAAACATGTTGTAAAAGTACTGTTCTGACAGATGATCGTGAAGATGAGGAAATTATCCAGAAAAGTGGCATTGATTTTGAAGAGCCGAGGAATCTGCCAGTCACTGCTTGTTGCTAAGCTGCAAAAGAGTCCTGCATCAGCTCTCACCATGTCGCTCACAAATATCAATGAGACATGGTATTTACAGTATTTGTGTAAAGCCAGCAAAATGATTTAGAATGCATCCTTCCACTTAGAGCAATTTGGATGAGACTTTAAATACTCTTCGCTTGGATTCACAAAATAATTCACAAAATAATTTTCTTTGGGAAGTTTGTGCTCTTCATCTGTAGTCTGAGATACTTTTACACAAACACAGGAGGAGAGAGATTTTACAGAAAGGGAAAACTGAATGAGCTGAGTGCATCTGCAACATACACTGCCAGCAGGTGTTCTTTGGATCCTCCTCTCACAAATGAAATGCCCTTCAGAGGATTAAATCTCAGTTCCCAGCCTGGAATTCATTAACAAGAGTTGAATGGTAAGATGCAGACGGCATAAGATGTATTTATGGCAAGCTTGTGTAGGGATAAAGACTAAATGGTCTATTTTTTTTTTCCTTACTTTAAATAATGTGCATTGATAATGAAACCTAGCTGATGTATTTCCTGGTGCTCTTTGTCTCCCTAGAAAATCTGATGGTATACACATATACTAAACTTCAACACAGAAATTTTCCACTTGTTTTGTATCCAGGAGAAGGAAAGAACTGGCTGTGTAGTTGGCATAAAACATATAACCCTTCCACAGAAGAATCACTAGATATGTGGGAGCCAAGGCAGAGGTTTTAGAGCAAAGCGTGCTCAGGTCCTGTGGAGGCCATGTGTTTACAAAACCCTACAGACGGCACCTGAGGCCAATGAGAAATCAAATGATACAGAATAAGCATGTAAATCCACAGGTAGCAGCTGTTTCTTTTGAGATAGACTATCTCTGGACTTTATGCAAACATATTACTCTGTTATTATCTACAATATGTACTCTGTATCATTGTTAGTGGTTTGCAGAAGCATTTTAAATAATTAAGCTCTGAGCACGAAAATAAAGGCTTCCCCACACACTTTTTCTCTTTTCCCTTCTTCACATCTCTGACCCCTAGGTTTACAACACTGCAACTTTCCACTGACAAAAACATTTGTAAATAATTTTAAGAGTGGAAAACTGAGGTACAAAAAGTTCCATTCATGATCCGACAACATGTCAGAGGTGGAGCAGATTATGAGATGACCTAACATTATTTTCAGGAGTGCTGACCTGTAGTCAAGAACCCTTTCCATCCTACTTTCATTTAAAGGTTTTACTTTTCTACTTTGTTTCTAATGCTGCCAAGTTTAGGGATGTCGTGAAACACACTCATCATTCAGAACTAATAATAATATCTTCCTGTCTCATTGCCCCTTCTAACAAAGGAATCTGTACTGTTTGCCATTCTTTTAAAGAAATGTAGAGGAAGAGAAAATATAATTCCACAAATATTATAGATGCAATTTGATCTCTGGCTAGTCTAGATCCCTTTTGTAGCTGAGAATACACCTTCAGAGAGAGGCAGTAACTCTAAAACCCAAAACACAGCACTTCAGCTTGGCAAAAACAAGTTCTAGAGGCAGAATTATACCAGAATGAAAGATAAAAGTGGTTTTTTTCTTCATAAGAGGATAAAATCTAGCCACCTAAAGGAAGATGATGACAAGCCCAGAGCAAATATTATGCATTAGTAACAGAGATTTCAAATAATCTTTTTCTTTTCCTCCGGGCACCTTGAGCATCTGCAAAGGCATTTTGCCATGCATCTGAGATACAGGCAAGAACGGATGGCAAAGTTTTTCACAGAGGGGTACTGGATGGTGTCCAGAAGGAACTGTCTCACTCCCATCACCTCCTTGTCTCCTCCAGCCAAACCTTAATGGTCTTGTCTTTAGCTGTCTTTCTGTGCTCTCTCATTGATAGAGGTGGTGAAGCACTGGCACATGTTGCCCAGAGAGGTGGAGGATGCCCCGTCCCTAGAGACCTTCAGGGTCAGGCTGGACAGGACTCTGAGCAACCTGATCCAGCCGTAGGTGTCCCTGTGCACTGCAGGGGAGCTGGACAAGATGACCTCTAAATGTCCCTTACAAAGCAAACGATTCTGAGTTTCTATCTCTGCGTATGTCCTGTACAGCTCTGGTGCAGGGACAGAGCTGGCAGGAGAGGTGATGAGGCAAGTCGAAGCTATCAGTCAAGCTCATTAATAAAGGCTGCCTGAATCAAGAGTGAAAGCTTTCATTCTGCTTGAAACCAAGTAGAAGAGTGGCTGAACACTAACTGCTTGTTTTTGTTGCATTTCAGAGAGCCAGAAAGGTCCATGCATCAATAGAACTAAAAGGAAAGAGTGTAAGAACCAGATGTTGTGATATTTTTGGATACAGTCATGGGTCAGGCCACAGCTCCTAACAGCTCCTATCCAAATCTAATTTTTGAGGGAACAGAACACACATCAGGCACATATTTACTGGCTTTATACCAAGTCCTGTGCAGTGCAGAAAACAAAATATTTTCTAAAATTGGTTTGGCTGGTTCGATTTTCTTTGTTTAAATCCTCCTATTAAAGTTCACACAGAATTACATTCTTACTGCAGAATTATACCAAAGAGCCTGGAAAGGAAATCATTTAACTATACAGGAGGTCATTTTCCCAGTTTTGTTCACTAGCTGGTTTTATTTTTCATAGAGATTACTACCAGATTATTTTCTCTTAGTCACTCTGAATTTTTCATGATTTTTTAGTGTAGGAATAACATTTCTGCTGTTACTTTTACTTATGTTCTTTGAGATGAATGAAGCAAAAAGGCTGTAATGTGTCTCTCACATCATTCAGCAATCATAGCAAATTCACATTTGGTATTAGTAACTTTCCTGGTAACCCAAAAGGCACATTGCCACATGGGCACAGAGTTACTAGAAGCAGTTTTGCCCTCTTTTTACTTCCTACAAACAATGTACAGCATAATTTCACCTAGAGTCTCAGGGAGATGGAAGATGAGGGAGCACACCTGACTTTGCTATGAAGTATCAGACATCTGCATCTCTGAGTGTTACCTGCTTAGCAGCCCAAAGGCTTGGAAGAAAAGCGGAAAGGAGAGTGAGTTTGCCCATGAAGGGATCCAGTTCTTGATATCCCATGATTCACTGAACATTGCCGTGCAATATCACTCTTCTGTAGAAGTTCTGAATCCTTCTCACTTGTTGAACCACTCAGAAATGCAGTGTTTTGTGAATAACCTGCCTAATTTATCTAGCTGTTACATTGTCCAACAGTAAACATCCACGAAAAATGTAATGCTCAGCACAGTGGCTTACCAGACCTCAGATGCTATTGACATTTGTACTCTAAAATCTCATATTTCCAGAAGATAAAAGTTTTAGCTTGAAGTTTCACTGTTTTCTTTTTTATTATTAGTATTTTCTACATGCTAGTTCATTATCTTAAACATCCATCCAATGGATGAAGGTTTGGTTTCTGCCTGTCATATTGAAGAACATACCCTAATACAGCAGATCCTGGCAGAAACTGAGAGCAGTACATGCTGTCATCTGCAAGTGATCAAACTGAATGAAAGTTAATGGCATTAAAGTGACAATCAGTGAGGTATTAAAATCCCAACAACTGAGCAGAATTTAATGAGCCAGGGTCTAATCTGACATTAAAAGAACTATCAAAAATTGTGGGCATGATATTTTAACTCGTGTACTGGGCAAAGACATAAAAATTATAGACCCTAACAAGATTCAGCCTTTTTAATGCAGCCGTTTATTCACAACGGGACTGGTTAACAAGTTAAAGAGCAGACTGCTTTGAAAGTAGATTTAAAACCTGATTTAGCCATTATAACCTCAACCAGGAGGTAACTGATAGAAGACAAAGAGCTTAGCTATTTAATTTCAGAAAGTTTGCGGCTCACATTAAAAACCAAAGCACCTTGCATAGTCATGGGAATGAGGTAGTCATCTCCAAAGACAAATGTAAAACCGAGTGCCTGCCTAATTTACATAATGTAACAGCAGTCCCCATGTAACCTAACCTGTAACCTTCTAGTCAACCGCCTTCAAAAAGACCCTCGCTCTCTTACACCTCGTTTTTCTCCTAAGTCAGAGAATCACAGAATCATACAATGGTTTGAGCTGGAAGGAACATTAAAGCCCATCCAGTTCCAAGCCCTGCCATTGTCAGGGTTGCCACCCACCAGATCTGGCTGCCCAGGGCCCCATCTAACCCAGCCTTGGGCACCTCCAGGGATGGGGTACCCACAGCTTCTCTGGGCAGCCTGGGCCAGGGCCTCACCACCCTCTAAGGAAAAAATTTCCTCCTAACATCGAATCTAAATCTCCCCTCTTTTAGAGTAAAACTATTCTCCCTGTCCTATCACTATCAGACCATGTAAAAAGTCATCATAAGCTCCCTTGAAGTACTGGAAGGCCACAATGAGATCTTCCTGTGTTTGGGGATCTTGACCACTTCATCCCTTGTTATACTCTGCTGTGCTGAAACTAAAATTAAATTCTTACTAAAACTCACACTAAAACTACACAAGTGAAGATTATCCTTTCATCCCAGGAATAATTTTCTTAGAATTTAAGGTTAAATGATCTAATGGATGAATTGGACCACAGCTCACTGAACAAAAGGGTGGGAGAAGGGCTGGTGCCACTGGGAGGGCTTCCCTGTCTACTAGCACAGAGATATTATACCATCTACTCTGTGCTGTCTGAACACAGAACAGATTTATCGGTGGTTGAAAAGGACTTAGGGCTGTAACACTCTTCGACACCAACCTGTGCACCCGGCTTTACAGTTACAGGGGTGTAGTGCACAACCCTTAGCAATTTAGGTCAAATCTGCTATGAATCATGTTTCTTTCTCCCCATTGCCAAGCAGCAGCGCAAGAGATATGAATGCATGAAACCCCATAAAAATGCCACAGTTGCCCTAGGGGAGGGTAAGGATCAGACTGCAAGAACCTCAGCCAGCACATTGAAGGAAAACAAAATGCATGCTCCTAAACTAGAGATTATATATGCAGCCTAAGTGCCAATGGGCTCTTGTTCGAATGCAGGAGTGAATATCAGAACCTGTCCGCAACATGGAGAGTAACAGTCAAGGACACAAAATTTGCCTCTACGTGATAAGTTTGTAATGCAAAGGATTCCCCAGCCCTGAATCTCCTATGCTTTCAGGTTCCACACTGGCTTTGGCTAATAACAGTTGCATCTTTGCTGCACACCAGGGCTCTGAGGCAGCCTTCACAGACATGTCATATGGCTGTCAAACGTGTTGTGACTGGAAAGATATTTTTTTGGCAGGAGAGACCATGGCAGGGGAGAGGATATTGCTGAAAAGTGAAATCCAAAGCATTCTCCTGTCAATAAGCTAATTAACAATTAGCAAGTGCATGCTAAATACTACAGAACTTTAATTTTAACAAGATGTTCTTCATTAACCAGACTAATCAAAAATGATCATCACCACATGAGAAAGTACAGGGACCAAAGGGAAACAACAATGTTCCATGCTCACTTTTCTTTTCCAAGGTGGTGTCAGGAATCTGCCTCTGGGAATGATGCAGACTCCATTCCTTGTTGGGAAAGAGAAGGTTGTCATGGGAAAACTGGCACCAGGAAAATAAAAGCACCAGTCCACAAAGAAATAGAGAGGAATTTAGTGCTACAAAGAGATTTATGTGAAAAGAAAAAGAAAGAGAAAAAAAAAAAAAAAAAAAAAATGTTCTGGTGGTTCAGAGCTTTGTAAAATCTGAGTCACGGAAACAAATTTTACCCCTACTTTGGCTAATTCAAAGCAGGAAAGGAAATGAAAATTAAGAAAAACCTTCAGTTTTACATTCAGTTAGCAATATCATTTGGGTTTTAAGACTTTTGCATTTTTTGAAGATCTTTAAGCCATACAAGAAAAGTAACAAAGGATTTATTCAAGCATTTTGGTTAAAATATTTTTAATGTCTACATAGTTTGAGTCATGAGATTATAGATGATACACATAGATCAGCAAAACTGAGATAGGTCACAGAGTTTGCCTGCTTGACTGACAGCCCAAGGCAAAGACTGACAAAGACTGAAGCATGTGATGATCACGTTTGTATCAAGGAGACAGACCCTGCACATCTGCTCACTTGTTGCTGCTTTGCGGAAGAAAGAAAGCCTTGAAGGGTGTTTATAATTTAGGATGTCAAGAGAAGAACATTGCAGTCAATGGAAAAATGATTACTACAGCATTTGATATATTGGCCTTGTGCAGAGGACTGAGAGGCAAATCAGTAACCAGAGGTGGATTTATCTAACCTAAGCTTGACCCTGTGGAAGTTGTGTGAAGGACTCTGATCTAAGTTAGGCATAGATTGCTCTGTGTATTCACCAGACGAAAACAGGTGTGATTTACCCAGCATGTTTAGGACAGACATTTTAGGATATGAGCCTTCATTCAAGAACTTGCGTTGCAAGGAATGTGGAGAATCAGCCTAAAGCAAACATTTAATTTTCATGTGATTGACAACAGGTGGACTTTATGGGAATCCCATCTAAGATGCTGTCACACCAGTGCAACTTCATGAACCACAGAGTAACAATACTTTGTTACTACTTTGTATATACTACAAAGTATATACAATACTTTGTTACTGCTAATACAGAGTAACTATCTAAAAAACCTTACAGGAAATTCTCCCCTCTCCTCTTTTCCTTTAGTCAGTCTTTCTTTTTCTGTTTGATGTTCCCTATTCAAATCAGAGAATCGTAAATCAGTTCTGAATCTGTGCTGAATGGAGACATCACAGTCTGATCTTTTCTGTTTACTCATCCTGTTAAGGTAGCATGTGTTTAGGTAGGAAAAGCCCAACAAAACTAAAATCATATCCAAGTGCCCTTTCTCAAACATTTCCAGATAATTTCTGATGGTTCCCAGTTCTATCATTATAACGAGATCACAAGATAGTTCAGGTTGAAAGGGACATCAGGCGGACTCCAATACAATCTTTGTGCAAAACAAGGTCAGATGTGAGGTCAGAAAATGTTGCTCAGGTTTTCATCCAGCTGGTTCTTGAAAACCTCTCAGGATGCAGACAGCATTGCCTGAGACTGCACAGCTTTTCTGAGCAGCCTTTTGTACCACTGGACTGTCCTCATGAGTAAAATATTTCTCTCTATATCCATTCAGAACCTTCCTTGCTTCCGCTCATGTCTGTTTTCTGTCATCCTCCCACCAACATCAGTGTTCTCATTCTTAATATTTGTTTCTGCCTCCTGTATTTTGTTTAGCATTTCTGGCATCAAAAACACAGCCACCTGAGCCAAAGCTACACTGAAGATAAAGCCATGTCTGTATCAAACGGAAAGAAAACACAGAACAAGCCAGGATTCCTTCAGACTCAGTTCAAGTCAGCAACAAACTTCATGGTGGATCTCAGTTTCTAACTTTAAGTGCAGGAAGAAAGCCCATCTCCAAGGTTATCAAGAAGCGTGACTGAGACGTGTGAAGGTCACGCCTGTGAGCGGTAGTTATAGCAGGGCAAATACAGCATGTAAGTTGCAGTTATCAAGTTTCCCACAGAGCTAACACAGTTCTGTTTGCTCTAACATTGCCGTTTTTGATATTCAAGACAGCTAAAGTTATCCAGGGAAAAGTTAAAGTGTATCCTGGGAGGGACAGAATAGGCATCTGAGGGCAATTCAGATTACCAGTTGCAGCTGAGACTGCCAGAGCACCTCAGCCAATGCTTTAGGTCATCTAATTCTATCTTGAGGG
>VXAV01011600.1:115651-129480 GCA_013399715.1 Alectura lathami
ACAATTTGATTACGAGGTTTCTAACTTAGGCTTCAGCTGAATGCCTGGAGTTTGGTAGGATATATCTGAAATTAGTTACTCATGTCCAAATGGGGTAAAAGATGCAGCAGATGGAGAAAGAAATGAGTGGCTGTTTTGGCAAGACATGTATGTCATGCTTCATGGGAGAAGCATATTTCAAGAAAGAACAAAAATGTCCACACAGAGAATTTCAGACATGCGTAAGAGACTACGTGTGAGACTGCACAGAGCTAAAGATGGAAAAGGAGAGGCAGAAACAGCAAGGATTACATACTACCTGCATGGAGAGTATCCTACTAGAGGAAATGCTAACAGAAATGCAGTAGATCACTGATTATGAGCTCTCAGGAATAAAACCATGTTAACATTTCTTCTTTTTGATATAGTCTTTGTTTACAAAACTGTGAAAGAACTAACTTTCAGTAATTGACAATTCTTGCATTATTGGTAAAAAGATGAAAGGTTTGAGATGTTCTTTGAGAGCAAGATTTTGTCAGGAAAGGTAAGAGCATCAGTACCTGAAGCTGTTCTTAAATGTAGTAAACTAGTGTTTTTGGGACATATAGAACGCAAATATAACATGCACATTTGATCAAGACTCATTTTGAATATGCCTTTGGTCTGGTATGGGTAAAATGGCACTGTCTTAGATCCTCTGTGGTGGGTTTGACTGAGCCCACCTGGGTAGCACCCTCAGCTTGTTTTGGGGCGTTTTGTCATACACCCATTGTGAAGATTTTATGGCTTTGTCATCACATCCCTGCTTCATTTAGTGTTAAAGACAGTTGATTCATAAAAGATCCTATTAGTGGCTATTCAGCATGAGTGACAAAGGGATGAGACAAGATAATCAACTTATTAAGAACTGATACACAGACTTTCATGAGTAGGTGACTGAGACAATAACAAACACCACAGCAATAAACTCTCCAAAATCAGGGTGAAAAACTCACATCTTTTCCTTCTTGATACAAGTTCAGTGTGTTTTTTTGGGGCATATGCTGTGTCACAGTGTATGTGCAGGTCATAACCTTTTCTGTGAGCCCCATTCCTGGCTGCAGCTTTCAGACATTACTGTAACTGAAGTAATCGTTTGCATTTCCACATCATTTTGGAGATCGAAATGAGCTATATCTCTGAATGCAAAGTTTTCCTGTCAAAATATATCCACATATATGCAGTTAGGATTTCCAACCCAAAATAGAGCAGTAATTGCTTATTTCACAGAGTTTTAGCACAACATTTTTATGTAAGCCCAGTCTGAGATAAGCAGAAAAGTATGGTATACCATCAGTAACACCAGTAAGCAGAGGATAGCTTGCCAAGTGAGGCAGCTGATAGCTACAGAAAAAAAAAAAAAAAAAAAAAAAAAAAACTTGAACATTGACAAANNNAAAAAAAAAAAGACTTGAGACTTGAGACCATGTATTAGAGGCTTTTTTTAATTACCAAACACATGATGTACCTGGCCTATGCAAGACTGAATCAACTGCAAATTATAATAGCATTTGTTTTTCTTATTGTAATATATGTTTTAAGCAAACAAGAGGACTATGTGCTTGGAAATTTCAGACTACATTGCCTCAGGCCATTGCTAACATATCCCATAAATACGTAAATAAATAGAAAGTCAGAAATATAGAGATACAGAGATACAGAGAGAGAGAGATGATAGATAAATGATATGAGTTTTTTATGGAAAAGGGAGGTGCTGAAGGAAGTTTAGCATCTCTTCTCTAAAATTATCGTTACGCTGAAAAATATCCATCACTGCCGAGAGACTCCTTCTAGATCTCCTACACTCTTCACACGACTTTGGATCATCTCCACTGCACAGCTATACATACCTACCAGGGATGCCAAAAAAATGCATACACACTTGAAGAGATGTTATCTATGTCTTACTTTTCAAACTTGAATTGAATCATGATAGCAAAGTGTGGTAAGATGTTTGCTCACAAGATGTGGTTATTCAAATGAATGTTGCCATCACCATGCGACAGGTAGGGCAGTCACGACAGGCAGGGCAGTCAAAGAAAATGATGGAAGTACGGTTGTCATTCAAGGAGCACAAGATTATTTTGAAGTAATCAGAAGTGTCTGGACGCTGATGGTAAGAACTCTGAGCACCTGCTGTAATTGCAGAAGTCAAATGTGACTTGTGTTGATCTTTTCTTATTGGTATATATTGGGTATTACAATTTTAATACAGCTTTTTTCTTTTCATAAAATATGTATACTTTTTTTTTTGGCACCCTCTGTATATACATCTCTATATTCTGACTACTGGCTAAAGACTAGGAATGCTAGGACATGTGGGACATCTGCATTCAGCACAACTGAACAGATCAAATGCCTTCTGTCCAGACCATTCAAAGCTTCACTGAGTGTATAGCGAGGTAGGATCTTGTTACTTTGGACTTGAGAGATTAAATTTGTCTATCACTGATTATTATGGTTATTAATTAATTCTTCTGCCTTGACAATATCTACACCAATTTTACACACCACCGTAAGTGGTCATTGCATCAGGTCAACTAGTCACTGCGTGGATATTCAGCATGGATCCTTCTAGAATTTCAATCTATGAAGACAGAAAGACATCTAGAGAGTTAGTTCGGTTTACTTGAAGATCACACTCCAGGAATTAATCCGAGTGGTAATTCTCCTCAGCTTTGGGTGTCAGTTGCAGATTTTCACTATATATCAATCAATTTCAGGAGTTATCTCTGTTTATTTTAATTCTCCTGGGCAAATGCCATCTCAGAAGGAAGATACTATTTTGAGAAATAATCTTTTCAAACACTCCAATTATACCTGGCATCAGAAGAAGGTTAAGCAAATTTAGTAAAAAAGTCAAAATACTGGCAGAGTATTAGAGCACTACTTGCTTTTGCTAAAATCAACTTTGACAACTCTTTAAAATTGCTCCTTTTACTCAGGTGCAGCCTATTCAGTGAAAAGCTGACAACAGCCCTAGCCACACAACAGCGGAAATCTCCCAACAGGTCTTCAGTTCAGCACTCAGCAGAAGGCTACATATTTCTATTATCCATGGCTCCGGGATTCCATTCTAACACACGCTATTGATGTTTACAGCTACTCCGAGTAATTGCTTCTGAATTCAGGGGGGTCCTCTCTTCTCAGGTCATCTCTATTCATTCGGTTCAGTTTAGCAGCTGGGGTAAGGAAGATTCTGCTGGCAAAGGTTACATGAGGTAAAGGCATATACATAATCTGTTTGTTAGGGCTTTTATCTTCCAGTTCTTTTTCTGCTTCTTGTCTTTTCTGAATCTTCACACAGTTTTGTCAAGAACTGAAATCCAGTTTTCCTCTCAAATGGAATAAAGGCTGTTATATATAACAGCCTAACTGCCATTGCTGTTCAGCTGCTCGTTGCAGCCCACGCTGTTGCTCTGTGGAGAAGGTTATAAAAATGTTATTGTGTGTTTGTATAAGGTGTATAATTATGACAATGCAGTAAATAAGCTGAACACATTCTGACCTACACCACATAAAGACCAGGTCTAGAACATTTACGTCAGGAGCTGCTTGCTTTTAAGTGAATTATGAAACTGCACTATACAGAAAAAAAAAAAAAAAAAAAAAAAAACAAAAAAAAAACAAAAAAAACCANAAAAAAAAAAGCTTGCTGTATTTCCTGTTAAAAACATTCATGTATGATTCCATGAATCCTTTATTAGCCTATTTTATTCCTCACTTAGGAGTTCTTATTTCTCTTCCTCACATTTTCTTACTTTTTCCTTGTACCTCATTACCAGAAAATGGTAAGAAAATGTGACAGCAGGTCTTGTTCTGACGTCATTTCCTTCTCTGATAATTGGAAGATTCATGGGCATTATTTGTACTGTCTAGAAGATTCAGCCCATTCAGGGCCTCATTTTGTAAATATAGCATTCACCAGGATAGAGGTAAGTGTCAGGTATATGTTCATAACCCTCTTGATCTCCTTTCTAAGTTGTGAAATGCTTCTTACACTAGTAGGCATGTTAATTATAATTTAACTTCAGGCTTCTATTCTAGTAAGTCTGTAAAAGAAGCATAAAGGATAGACACAAACTAACGGCAAGACAATAGATATTCAGAAATTTGCAAGAAACTCACTCGTTTGCTGAGCTGTTCTTTCAAATTTTTCTTCAGCTGTTCTTCCCTGTTTCTGTTTTAGAGCTCAGGGCTCACTGAGGAAATTTATTGACTTAAATGATTGACCTTTCTTCATGGGGGCAGATTTGACCCTGAAGCTATGAAAACTGCATGGTTGTCCTTTTGCAAGTGCTCACCCTAAGGTTTGATTCACCCATTTGAGCTCACTCTTAACACTAACAGATGTTTTAAGTAGGTAGTTGCAGGCAAAAAATGTTATGCAAAGAATTATATAACCGATCTCACCATTGCTTTAGAAAAGCTAGGTTGCAGCAGCCATCTGGGAGATAAAAGCCTGAATCATCTGCCATACATAAACACACATCTACGTAAATATATACATGCATATGTGCGCTTGACTCTTTACATGAATCAAATACAAAGCTGTACTGAAATGCAGCACCAGCTGAAATCTCTTTTCAAAGCTTTTATTTCTGAATGAAAGCTATACCCTTTAATGAATGATGCATTTGGGCCATTATAAATGTGCAAAGACATCTTGTTTCCACTGTAAAAAATCTTTCAAAACTCAACAAAGCTGTAATTACTCATCCCTTGAGCTACTTCAGCATATGACTCAATGTAGGTGTCATCAGGACTAGTGGAATGGAAAATGGGGAAAAAAGTTTTACTTTCATGAAGGATCAGGTTCAGGACCATTCTCCAGCACACTTTTTAAGGAACAACTATGCCATTCTGCTTTGGAGGGCAGGATACAATACAGAAGGCAATAATTAACACTTCTGCAAATACTATGATAAAATAAATCATTTTCTAAGACTTTCAAGCTAGTCCTCCTCATCTCACAAATGAAGATGAATTATGAATGAGTCCTCAACACAGAGAAGCATTGGCTTAGTCACAACTAGACTGAAAACCAGGAGTCCTTTTACAGTAAAGTGCAAGTCAGGTGGTGGTTACACTGTCCATCATGTGAGGTCTGTGCACTACTAGATCGCCAATCAAAACACAATATGACCCAAATGTGAATGTGCTCTTACATCTCATCCTAGTTAATAATAATAACAAAAGATACAGTATTTATAACAACCACTCAAAGAAAAATTATATCTGCTGAAGTGTACAAACAATACTTGATTTGATCTCATGAATTCAGAACAAGTCATAGAATCATAGAATTTTGTGAGTTGGAAGGGACCTTTAAAGTCCGTGTAGTCCAACACCCCTGCAGTGCACAGGGACACCTACAGCTGGCTCAGGGTGCTCAGAGCCCTGTCCAGCCTGACCTTGAAGGTCTCCAGGGACGGGGCATCCACCACCTCTCTGGGCAACCTGTGCCAGTGCTTCACCACTCTTATTGTAAAAAACTTTCCTTATATCCAGTCTAAATCTCCTCTCTCTCAATTTGAAACCATTTCCCCTTGTCCTATGACAACAGACCCTGCTAAAGAATCTGTCTCCTTCTTTCTTTTAGCCCCCTTTTAGATACTGAAAGGCTGCTGTCAGGTGCCCATGAGGCCTTCTCTTCCCCAGGCTGAACAGCCCCAACTCTCTCAGCCTGTCCTCACAGGGGAGGTGTTCCATCCCTTGGATCATTTCTGTGGCCCTCCGCTGGACGCAATCCAACAGCTCCACGTCCCTCCTGCACTGAGCACTCCCCATCTGGATGCAGTGCTCCAGGTGGGGTCTCACCAGCACAGAGCAGAGGGGCAGGATCACCTCTCTTGCCCTGCTTTGGATGCAGCCCAGGATGCGGTTGGCATTCTGGGCTGTGAGGGCACACTGCTGGCACTTGTCCATCTTGTCACTCACCAGTACCCCCAAGTCCCTTTTGGTAGGGCTCTGCTCAACCCTTGCATCCCCCGGATTGTATTCATAGCCTGGGTTGCTGTGACCCAGGTGCCAGACCTTGCATTTGTCTTTGTGGAAGCTCATGAAGTTCTCGTGCATCCACTGCTCCAGCCTGTCCAGGTCCCTCTGGATGGCATCACCCATCAAATCCACATCTTTCCAGTTAAGAGAGAAGGATGTTATGGGGGATCGTGTCAAAGGCCTTCCTGAAGTCCAGATAGATCACATCAGCGTCTCTTCCCTTGTCATCCTGTCATTTTCCTTGTTACACTTTTGGAATGAATTTGAAGTGAACTGTATGAGTCGCTTTTCTTGCCTTGCAAGTTCATGGCTTTTTTGATCTCGAATTCACTTGCCTCTCATCAGTCTTTTTAAATGGAACAATGGCAAAAGTATGTAAACGTACCATCTGTTTTGCATGCCTTATGCATATAAGAAAATATTTTAATTTTTTAAGTAATATATAATTGCATCAAGTGAAAAGAAAAATGTATTTATAATAATGTACAGAAACTAAATATTGTGGCTAAATACATATCAGGCATTAGCTGTAAAGGAAGGGGGAGTGCTAATTCAGTACTTCTACTGATAGGAAAGATCTTTCTCCACAATGGATGCAGATATGTTGACAGAAGACCTGAAGGAAAGCCCTTTGTTCTATAATGCATTTTAAAGATACATTAATATCTGTCTAAAACTCTGGATTATCAGTTTAGAGCTTTCTCAAACAACAATTTGTATCTGTTTAAATGTTCATCTGTGGGCAGTATGAAAATATTTTTTTTGCAAGAATCCTTCCTAGGAAAACTGATGTATTTTCCTTTCACAGTAAAGATCAAATACCTACTCCTACTTTATGGAAACTGTTAACTTTTGTTCTCTTTTTAGTTTGGACTCTTACATACTGGTGTCTTGAGCCAAACTAGCATTAAATAAATTGTCAGAGAATCTAGTGGCTGCTGAATAAAAGAGAAGGAGATCACGCGGGTAAAGAACTGTAAAAATGTAGGAAACAGAGGACAGGAATATCAACCATTTCTTCTAATGGATGAGGTTGACAATGAGATTCCTGTGAGTGCTATGCCATAACCTAAGATGTTCAAACTATCTAGAACTGATTTTAAAAGACAAGGATGAGTGGCGACGTGACATTTTGCTGATGATGGCATTTGGAATAATAAGGGCAAAGGACTAGTACTACAAGAATTTACAGAAGGATGTTATGATAATAAATGACTTTTGATAGAGTAGGAGATGACAGAAGCATAGCAAAAATAACCTACAAATCTAATCTTGAGACTAAGTAGGAAAATAATAGAGGACAAAACCGAAAGTGTCACCTTAGTGCTACGTAAATCCCTTTATCTCACACATATAAAGTTCCCCCTGTTCATCTCCAAAGCATGCAAGGATTGAGAACAGGTACAGAGAAGTAAAGAAGGATATTCAGTGGTGCTGAACTGCATTTGTGTAAATAATGACTAGGTAAGCCAGGACTTTTTAGGGAATATGATGGCTGCTGAAAGATGTGGAAGAAGTTCGTGAAGTCATGAGAATCCTATTGAGATGGCTTGAGGCATTAACTGAAGATAAAGGATATATTTTTGAAACAGTTAAAAAAAAAAATCTTCATAAAAATTATAAAAAAGTTAAAGAACTCCTCACCAAAAGGATATTTCAAATACTAAAATTTTCATGTGTCCAGTGCCTGATTGGAAAGCTCACAGAAGATAAAAACAGAGGATTAACATCTCACACTAAGCATTCTTGATCTTGAAATAGTAGGAGTCTGTGAGAATAGATGTGTGCAGCACTATATACCCTGCCCACATGCTTACTCTGTTCTATTACTCTTGTGTAGGCAACATTTTTGGGCCACTGTTGGAAGGAGTGTACCAGTCTGGACCATGGTTGCTGTGGATGTTCCATCCCTGAAAGTGCTGAAGGTCACACTGGGTGGGGTTCTGGGCAATCCAGTATAGTCCCCGCCCGTGGCAGGAGTTGGAACTGGGTGGGCGTTATGGTCCCTTTCAACACAAACCATTCTGTTATTCTACGATTTTCTGGTGCTATCCACTCAATAAATTTGCATTAATGTTCCCAATACTTTTCAACTCTAACCAAGATAAAGAAGAAATAAATCAAAGTTTTACATTATTTTAACAGATTAGTATGATGGCAGCTTAACAGAAAAGACTGGAAAAAAAAGTCATTGTGCTTCACAATATCCATTCTCTGATTCTATGATTCTATGATTCTATGATTTCATTGTTTAAGGAAAGGTTGTATATAGATTATCATTAAAAACAAATGCCTGAACAACTATGTAAAAACTAAAAAAAAAAAAAAAAGGTTTTCTTGGAGCAAATAAAATGTATAAAATTATGGATTTCTACTTTAAAGCATAATTTTGTGAAAAAGTTAAAGTTTTATTGAATAGATGTTCATAAAATAACAGTAAATTACTTGTCATTTCCTTCAGCATAAATAATGAAGAATCTACAGGCAACTTTATAGTAACATTTTTGTAAAAAGTATTACGTATGTCGTCTTGTATTCAACAATCACCTGCTTATAGAGAAAAACATGGTAATACACAAAATGTCTTCTCCAAACATTGCTATCTGTTGCATCTTTGGCAACATTCCCAACAAGACACAGAGGATTGGAAGTACCTGAACAGAATGGGCTGCAAGCGCACATTGTCGTCTCATGTTGAGTTCTTCATTAACCGACCCAAAAATCTTTCTTCTTAGAGCTGTTCTCCAGCCATTCTCCACCCAACCTGTATTTGTGCTTGGGATTGCCCTGACCCAGGTGCAGGACCTTAGACTTGGCCTTGTTGAACTTCATGAGGTTGGCATGGGCCCACCTCTGCAGCCTGTCCAGGTCCCTCTGGATGGCATCCCTTCCCTCTAGCATGTCAACAGCACCACACAGCTTGGTGTCGTCTGCAAACTTGCTGAGGGTGCACTCGACTTCACTGTCCGTGTCCCTAACAAAGATGTTAAACAGCACTGATCCCAGTACCGATCCCTGAGATACTCCATTTGTCACCGGTCTCCATTTCGACACTGAGCCGTTGACCACGACTCTCTGGGTGCGACCATCCAGCCAGCTCCTTAACCAGCGAGTGGTCTGTCCATCAAACCCGTGCTTTTCCAATTTAGCGACCAGCATGTCATGCGGGACAGTGTCAAACGCTTTGCACAAGCCCAGGTAGTTGACGTCTGTTGCTCTTCCCTTATCCACTGATGTTGTTACTCCATCATAGAAGGCCACCAAATTCCTAAGGCACAATTTGCCCTTGGTGAAGTCATTCTGTTTGACACCAATCACTTCATCTTCATTTTCCATGTGCCTTAGGAGAGCCTCCAGGAGGATCTGTTCCATCATCTTGCCAGGCACAGAAGTGAGACTGACTGGGCTGGAGTTTGCCGGATCTTCCTTTTTTTATTTTTGAAAATGGGGGTGATATTTCCCCTTTTTCAGTCAGTGGGAACTTCACCAGACTGCCATGACCTTTCAAATATGATGCACTGTTCGTTGGAAACTTCATCTGCCAGTTCCTTTAGGACCTGCGGATGGATCCCATCAGGTCCCATGGGCTTGTGCACCTTCAGGTTCTTTGGATGGTCTCAAACCGGATTTTTGCTTACAGTGGGCGTATCTTCCTTCAAGTAGTAGGAGGTCATCGGGCAGGACCTAATGCTCAGATTCACACATGGAGCATCTTGCATTGAAAACACAAATGCATTCTGTTCCAGACAAGAAGAAAAAGAAGTAACAGACTCATAAGCTATTTGTCAGCCCTTTCTGTTCCATTAGTGCCTGTGGTTTCTACATTGCTGAGTATCTGCAAGATACACAGAAAAACCTGGACATATTTGAACAACTTGTCATTTTAGAGAGAAAGTGTACAGAAGAAACATTCTGAAGGTGCTTGAAAATATATTGTGTTTTGTGCCACTTCATTCCAGTTTGGATCAGTAGAAACAAAAATTGAACTGGGTCATTTATTTTCTCCTACTACAGAAACAGAAGAGAGAAGAGGTCAAGAGATTTCCATTTATTTATTTATTTTCACAAAAGTATTGAAATTACAGGTTGTTTACTTTGATTTTCTGCTTTTCTCACTCTCAAGAGATTTCCATGTATTTATTTATTTATTTATTTTCACAAAAGTATTGAAATTACAGGTTTTTTACTTTGATTTTCTGCTTTCTCACTATCGAAACACTAGTGGCAGAAACATGATCACTGGTACATATGTCATGTGATAAAGACTGACACATGTCTAAGCAAGAATCCAGCTTCTCAGCAATGTCCTGCCAATTATATGTACTTTACATTAAAATATTTTGTTCTTCTCCTCAGTGGACCTGAGATAATTTTAACTCCTGGTTAAAAATCATTTGGCCTAAATTTCGCAGACACACACATATACACAGACACAGATACACACATACACACACCCAAAGAGTAGATGCAGAAATTGTACTTTTACATTAAGATGTATAGCATAGTAATTTTTAAGTGACTTTCACTAAGATTTGCTAATGTTGTGAAAGCTTTATTTGTTCTATTCTTTTCAGCAGTATTAAAACCTCAGAGTCCTTGGGCAGAGTATTCTCACACTGCTGTCTAGCAACAAAGCCACCACCATGCCACATAACGGGATGCCTTAATGCACACGCCAGCAGGCATGAGGCCATGAAACATTTTCACATCTCAGAAAAAAAAGAAATTAATAATATCCAATGTGTATATGGTGTATGTATGGGCTACTGACAAAGCTGTGTGATTTATTGATGGGATTTTGGCTCATTGTTTGACTTTAACACACCATGATCATAGGATGATTTTAAAATACATAAGCTGTAGTTATTTTGATCATTAGCAGTCCCCTTGATTTGTTTGCTTATTTATTTATTTATTTACTTTGAATTGTGGAGATACCAAAATTGAAGTACAAGCCTTTCAGAGTTGCCATGACAACTGGACACTTCCTTTGATCAGTGATTATAGTTGTACCATTTTGGCATCAAGCCTGAACTTTGATTGCTATGGTAACGTCACAGACATACTTCTATTTCATTCAGCTTACACTTTGTACTCGAGGAGCCTCTTTGCTTGTCGTTTGTAAGGAAGCTGAGAACATTGTCAGCTGCGTGAGAGAGAAGCTGTTAGAAGTAACACGAAGTGGGCTTTCCTATTTTAAAGAATACTTCACATCAAGAAGTGATTCACTCAGTGCTCATTATACTTGGTAGCAGAGCTTTTTGGCTGACACAAATGAAGGTAGCTCCATTAAGGGCAGTGAAGTCTCCTGAATCCCACTTGGGCACCAGGGCAAAACCACATTTCCCTCGCTGGATATGTATCTCTAGAGATGAAAAATTCTCACTGCCAATTATTTATGGTCTGATCTGGGGTTCAAACAGTGACAGATGACATACAAGTAAGGGTAAATATTTAAGAACTAAAAGCAAGCAAACAGATAATAGAAAATGTTTACTAGACTTGGCTGTTTTTTTTTTAATTTATCCCAATTTGGATATGAAAAAGTTTCATAACTCTATATGGAGATTTTGTATTGGAGAATTTATGTGCATTCCTGTGAGTTTCTGCGGGTCCAATGTTAAGATATTGACCTGAACTATGAGAATAATAGAGTAAGAAATTCTGAAAGACTGTTTGGCAACACAGAATTGATGGTTTTTTGTGATCCACACAGAAAAAAAAAAAAAAAACACAAAAGTATATATTTCTTCCTATAATATGTATTTAACTGGAACTTTTTGCCAAAGGATACTGTAGAGGCTAAACATTTTCAGGTACAGAAAGCTCTTCATAAATTTAGGGTTGCTAAGTCTACTGAGGATTATTAATATAAAGACATCATTGTGTCTCAGGAAGCCACCAAACTACAGATCACTGAAGGCTGGAAGAATACATCAGGGTAATATCACTGCACAGCTAACTTACTTCTAAACTTTTCCATGAGTACACACCAGTGTAATTTGGATACTGAACTAGGTGAACTTATTGTTTGACCTGTTGTGGGCACCCTCATGCTCTTCTAAGACTGTGTGTGAATATGTAAGGATGGCTTAACTAATGGGATGTTTATACACTGTTGAGCATGGGTGCCAATCACTGTAATTTCTGGAGGTGGAATATCTCACAACTAACTCTACTCCTTCTGACATCTGTCTTGCAGACTTCAGTAAGTCCGACATATTAATTTTCCTAAAAATGAAATAACAACAGGAAATGATGTGTTGGAATAATTATTATACTTAAAAAGCTACTCAGATTTTCTTAATTTATTACATCAATTTCACTTTACACCACTCAGTAAAAATGCCTGAAGTCATGAGTGAAGAGCAGGACTTTCCACAGGTTGCTAAGAAGAAAGAATGACATCGTAATGGGCTTATGATGTTACTCATCTGTATCCCAGTGAAGCTATTTCTAGGGCTAAATTCAACTCTCTTCTGAACAAGTATGCGAATAAATTTTATTCTTTAATAAATAAATAAAGGGATGTCATCACTGTGTGGGCTACAGTGAAGAATAATTCATCTTTCACACACTGTCTGCCAGATGCTTTGGGGCATTAGATCAGCTTGTATGTTTTAGCATCCAAGATCTTAATATTTGCATGGCAACAAGATTTAATCTATTCCATTCAGTTCAGTCTGATACTCCAGAGTTCAGCATCAATCTTTGTAGTGATCTAGAGACATGAAGCTACTGATAAGCTACTGATAAATATTAAATAGGAGGCTATCAATCCAGCCTGAAATGTGCCAGGTTGCATGTATACTAGGTTGAAAACTTCGGCTGAGCAACTGGCTGCACAAAGGAGCTGATTGTGCAGCTGTGCTAGGCACAGTATATACTGTAAAGGTATATTTATGTTATGGATGTCAGCACCCCAACTTGCTTCTTCACAAGCCAGCATTGGTGTTGAAAACATGCTGCAGAGACGCCGCTGATCTAAGAATAGCTGAAATTTCTCAGTATAACTGACTGAGGAAAAGATTATCCTCCGATATTGGTTGGATTAGCCTGGTATGGCACCAAGTTCTGCTGTCAGGCTGCTGCTGGCCCACAAGGCTAGTGCTGATGTATCGCCCTCAACCCATATCCACTACAACCTTATGAGGTACATCAGAGCATTTCCAAACCCTACAGGATAAGACAAAGTCTTTCTTTTTTGAGACCTAGGCCTCAGAGATGTATGATCTCTGCTAAGTGCTGAGAGAAGAAGTATACAAGTGCTCATCGGTAGATGTATCATTAAACATAACAAGAAGGGCAGACTTGGAAAGAGGCACAGGATAAGGTCAAAAATAACAGTGCTTATGGATGGAAGCTTTATAAATAAAAAACACACCATGACTACACAGACTTCCTGGAAATCAGCTTTTAATAAAACAGGCCATTAAGCTTATACTTTTTTGAGGAGAAAGCATATAGAGATTGTCTTTAAATCTACTGCTGTGAAGTTCACCACAATGGAAAATGAAGTTGCTAATCCACAGTGTTCTGCCACAAGGAAATTACATGAAATCTCAAAACATTTTCTGAACACTTGCTTTACAGCTGGTCTAAAATCCACATCTCCGGCTGTTCCTTTAACTCATGCTGGCAATGGCATTTATTGCTCTTCTAAATCCATGAGGTCAGCAATCCATAGCTGCATTGTCACAACCAAGGATTTGCTCTTACATTGGATCCATTACAGAGATTTTCAAGGTTATTATCGGATCATGCCTAATGTACCAGTCAGAGAGAAGGCTTTTTCTTGAAAATAATGGTAA
>VXAV01011600.1:155969-171872 GCA_013399715.1 Alectura lathami
AGAAGGACAAAGGAATATGCAAAGAAAGGAAAAATCTATTCAATGTGTAGCATGGTGAAGAACATCAAACGACCTCTGTTTCTTTTTGCTTTATCAGACACTATACCATGAAAAATTGGAAATGAAATCTTCCACTACATTTTGGAAGTTGCAGTGATTCCATGTTAATATCCATATTGTTAGGTTTTTAAGGGCAAGTTACTTTAAAATGAAGTTTGCACCAAGGAATCTCCTCAGAGAATGTTAACTGAAATTTGACTGCAACTACCTAGGTCTTTTTCTTTCACTAAGAACTCCTCATGAATATATGGCTCTGTATATGATTTATTTGCTACTCACTACTACTTTACATAAGACTCATAGCATTGTATGAACGTTTTTTTCCTCATTATTTCAGTATTTTATCTGAGGAACTATGCCAGCCCCTAAGAGAGAGATTATTGGTTTTTCAGAATTCCTCTGAGCACCATCAAATGACCTTGCTGTAGTTATTCCCATGTTCATCACACTTGGCTCAAATAGAGCTGTGCAATCTAAATCTGTGTATAAATTATTCAGTGCATCTTTATTGCTTCATAAGGTTTATGTGAGAACATAAGTTTATATAGATTAGCTGAACTCAGTTTGTTCAGAAGCTGCATTAAAAATAATACTTCAATGGTAAACTACCCCATACTCTTTATACTCCATCAGTAGCAGACAAAAAATGCAAAATTACTCTCTAATTAATGGAGAAAATTTGGGTATGCAAAATGTAATTACTTCCACTGAATTTAGCCAGGAAACCAGGTTAATTGCTCAATTTCAAGATGCCATGGAGACTGAAAATGCTAATCATAGCTAGATAACATAAAGCAGTAAAAGAAACAGTCTTATGAAAAGTTCAGCAGTGTCTAATGGCCAGGTTCTCAGTTTATATCCTTTGTGCAGATCATTGCATTCCTGCTCTGTTGTTATCTTTTACTTTCTGCTGTGCAATGAGTTTATTTTATTAATATTTGATAGTGGTATATTATCAGTTCTTCACTTCAGCTAGATATCAGCTGATTTTATAACCTAAGCTTTTATTCCCCATTTAAACTAAGTACAATGGGTGGTATGCTCTTGACCTCAGAAACAAAATAAACCAGAAGTCTGTCTTCAGCCCCATTGTCACCCTGGACTGACAGAGGAGAAAAGCTGGGACGAAATCCAACAAGCTGCCGACTCCAAGCCTGAATCAATTGTGGGTTTTGTGGTTCTTCAGACAAGACGTGTAAGTTGCAGCTTATGAAGATTTAGTTACGTAAAAATTTAGCCATCTAGTCTAAATTAGTTATCTTTGCTCTGTTTGCATGAGAGGAGTCTCTAGAAGGTAATACATCCCTGGCTAAGCATTTGTCAGAAATCGGGAGTTAGCCATCTTCTATTGTTACCTATTTCTCTCTATTAGTTGCAAAGGGACCTTGCAAATTTTTATTTCATTGTTGTTTTTGTAATTGTTTTAAGGGAAGGATACATTTATATTAAGAAAAAAGCATGTACGTGTGCACGCACCTACTCACATATGCAGAAAGAAAATGATGCATTTCTCTGTAGCTCAAACAAAATGTTCTAGTAGGTGAAAACTGTTTTTTTTTTTTTTTTCCTATTTATCCATCAAAAATATAGCATTCTTTTGAGTACAAACCAAGCAATTTTTCCTCCATGTAATTTATATTTCCAGCAATAAGATTGAAAGCTCACTTATTGACCCAAGTTTCACCTTGGCACTGGTGTAATTCTGCTCAATCAGGAAAACCTAAAACCATGGTGGGAAGAGTTAAGGTGTTGCAGGATCCACTAACACCTACCCAGTCTGCTGCTGTTGTAGTGGATAAATGGTCATGGCATTCAAATTGTCTTTCTAAAACGTGCACATATGGAAACAAAGTGCAAGAAATTTTCATATTTTTGAACATAAAGAGCTGTGTCTGGAAAGAAAATACTACTACTGTTACCATAGTTCTTGTGCTACTAAATCGCATTGCAATAGAGGCAACAAAATATTTATTTCTGCCTTTAAAAACAGAAATACTATTCACAGTCTCCCTACTTTCAGAAAGTGTTCTTGTTTCATATTGCACTTAATCTTATTGCCCTTGCTTCCAATTCTCAAAAGGGAATTGAGCTGGAAAAGGGATCGATATTGTCTGCGATGGTTTTAATTTTCTTTTCTCATTTCTTAAAATAAAAATTCATGAAAACGCTTATCAGAACCTTCCGTTGTGCCATGTTATTGTCATTCACAGTATCATTGTATCTAAAATATTTTGATTTCTTTTATGACCACAAAAAAGATTTGTGAAACAACCCAAGTCTGAAAAATGATACACTGGTGTTATTTTAGACAAGCTTCCAGACATGCACATAAAAATCTGATTTCTGGTAGTCTGTGATAGAATTCCTGTAGAGGAGATCCGTAAGTAGGCAGGGAACTAGGACAAAATTCTGCAGGCTATTAGACATATTGACATCCTTTAAGCAAATTCCTTTGACCATGGACAACCCCAAGATCAATGCAGATAGATTACCTTTTCCCTCTCCTCCCTTCCCCTCTCCTTGCCTTGCCTCACCTCACATTACCTTCTTTGCCTTGCCTCCCTTTTCTATATGGCCGTTTTTTTTTTTTTTTTTTTTATTTTTTTTTTCGTTATGGCATNTACTTCTTTGTTCGTGTCCCGCTTCAGAAGCATTCCATTGCACAGCAGCTTGGAGATCATGCAGGTACATTTGTATTCTGGTACATTATAACTACTAGCCTGTAGTCTAGGCCGGCTCCCAAAATATACTTCAGGAAAATAGGAGAATGTTCAATTTCAATGCTAGAAATTAGGACAGATGTGACTGTCAACACAGCAAGGACAATACTGAGAGTATTTATAAAGGCAGAAATGAGCTTCTACCATCACTGGTCACATACAGGCCAGTTCTGGTCTGGAAGATGTGGCCATATATTTACACTAATATCTGACGCAATGTTCACCAACAGAGAAATTATTCAGTCTTTCTTAATAGTTGTCCATGCACTGTCATTTGCTCAATACTGTACACATGACAAGATTTAAGTGGACCCACCACACAGCATAGACAGCATTTCTGAAAACATGAGCCAGTCTGCCCCTTGGACTTCAGTGAAGACTTCCTGCAGCCGTTGAAAGCATGTGGTCACCAGTGTGTGCCCTGCCCAGGAGCAAACTGCTGAACAAGCAGTAACAGCGTGTGAATGTGGTCAGAGCAGCACGCAGTCTCACTGGGATGCCTGGAATATTACAGCTAAACAAGTAGGGATAAAAGCAGTAAGTAAAAATTAGAGAAAGCAATATTTCCTACCTATCGTTTACCAATGTACATTGTATTCTAGAACTTGGGGAATAGGAAAGGAAAGGAAAGGAAAGGAAAGGAAAGGAAAGGAAAGGAAAGGAAAGAAAAGGAAAGGAAAGAAAAGAAAAAAAAAGGAAAGAAAAGAAAAGAAAAGAAAAGAAAAGAAAAGAAAAGAAAAGAAAAGAAAAGAAAAGAAAAGAAAAGAAAAGAAAAGAAAAGAAAAGAAAAGAAAAGAAAAGAAAAGAAAAGAAAAAAGAAAATGCTACTACTCTGGAATTAGAGAGAAATACTCAAAACTGTTATTTCAACTGTTCTTGTCATGGTAGGTGTAACACAGATCCCATACACTCGTGAATTTACTGTAAAACCTTTAGATACAGCAGTACAAAAGAAAATTGATTCTACTGCCCAGTGGTTAGGAAACTTAACCAGGAAAAGGGACCACCAGGCCCCCATTATCTGCTCCCATGTTTGAGTAATGAGAGGAGGTACTAATTCAGACTGCTTAAAGGCTAAGAAACACTATTACATGTGAAAAGTGGTGTCACAATGTTTAATAAGCAGAAAGGAAAGAACTGAGCATTTTACTGCTAATTTTACTCTTCATAATCAGGTATACATCCATCAGCAGGCATTCTTAAGCTCTGGCAAATCTTGAGCAGCAGCAGAGAAGATGTTTAAGGAAGTGGTCAGTGGGATGGGAAGCCTGAATAAGAACCCACATGGTTTATAGCCTCCTGTGGACACTGCTTTAACAGAAAGAGATAAAAATAAATTTTGAAGTTTTAAATGAATTTTCCTTATTTTGCCCATTCAGTTTTTTTTTTTCCTGTGAAGCTTTAGGCTTTTATTTAAAAGAAAAGACCTCTGAAATGAGCAGAGAAATACCCTAGAAAGCAGAAACAGAGCTGATCTATGTATGCTGAAAATATCAAACCATATGATTATAAGACCGTTCCTCCTCTTTTGCAGAAGCATCGCTGTTAGAAGATCCTGTAGCATCACCAGGAATGGATTTGGAAATTATTACACTCTGAAGGTTATGAAGACAAATAGTGATCCACTTTCAGAAGGGAATTCTCTGACTATGCTTAAATCAAATGTTCTCATCATATAAATCTGTAGCTTTTTCTTTTCTGAAATTGAAAAGTTGATATATGCAAAAGATATAAGATTGCTTGTGTTGAATCTTCCTTCCTTTTTTTTTTTTTTTCCCCAAGATCATTAGCTGTTTGGCACAAGGGCGGGCATATGAATATATTTCACAGTAATAGTTTTTACAAATCTGATGATACATTTCAGAAGAGAAAACATTTCTATTAAGTGCAATAACTCTTGTTAGCAACTTCAGTGAAGAAGTGAAGACGGTATTAAAAATGATAATAATAAATGACTCAGGAGAGAGCTACAAATTACTTTGCCACTTTACAGGAAAATAAACATTCAGAAAAATGTCTGTATAACAGGAGCATAAACAGGCAATATGGAAGAACATAGAAGGATAATGGCTGACTATCAATTTGGCAAAGAGATCCCACCAAACAGAAGTAATCAGAAAAATGTTATGGGAAGACAGGACCTTTATCATAGCTGAAACAAAAAGAAGACTGCTAGAATTTGTCAAGATGGCCAACTGTCAAAACAATTCAAAGAGATTTCAGAGATATTCATTCTTAAGGGCCACAGAACACAGAAAATATTTACAGACATCTTGTAAACATCTGCTAAAGGTGAACATCTGCTAAGCATGTCGCAAGTAGATGGTTATGAAATGAGAGCAGAGGTTACCAGAAACAGGAAATGTTTATTCTTTGTAATGAACTTCCTATAATTCATATACACTATGTTTAACTGACCAAAGCATTACCTAGAAGGCACATCAATTTTTTCTTCTTTAATGCCCATATTCTTTGTCGTAAACCTCCACTTGTTATATCCCTTGGCCTCTATCTAGGATCAAGATTAATCAAATTATGTTTTCTTAGACCCATGTACAACAAGTTCCAGAAGGCTTCAGGGATTGGATATTCTCCCCATTATACAGCTGCGCACCAAGAATATGCTGATGAATGTTGTTATTAGGCCTCTTTTTTTTTTTTTCACTCAACAAATACCCACTTTAGTACCTCCCAAGCTAGCCCTGGAAACTGAGTGTGAAAGAGAAACTGACAGTTTTTTGTTACCCTGGTAATGCAACAGGGTGTCATATACCTCCATAATGCAGTATATCTTCTTCTCTCATACAGTTATTAAGATTGAAACACCTCTGTCTCTCCAGACATCCTAAAGCCATTCTTATGACAACAGTCTTTTACATAAGAGTAAAATGAGATTATGTTGATTCAGAAAGTGAAGCTTCAAGAAAATGTTTAGTGGCAGAAGAGCATAAATAAAAAATTATTAAAATTTATAAAAACTACATAAATAAAAATTCATTAACTAAACAATGGGCTTGTTTTTTATCCCAGAGTATCAGTCTCCTACTTGCATCCAGAGGAAAAATCAGGCTGTCAGAAAGTTTACTCAATTCTAACTAACATCCAGTCTTCAAGAAATTCCTTCATCCTACCTACTGCCTTAATTGAATAAAATATGCTCTAAGGGCATGGCTATCTTCAAACATCCCCTTATCCAAATACCCAATATCCTTGGAATTTCTGGTCATATTGCAAGCCTCCTCCAAAAGCCTGAGATTTATTGTGCCTATATTTCATTACATGTCTCTGAGAGGGCTACAGATTCCTAGACCATCTCTGCAGCAATCAAACAGCCAGGGCAGTAACTGGGGCACTACCTTGCAATTATCTATAAAATTTAACCAAGCCCTGTCCCCGGCTTAGTTTTTGCCCAGATCAGCTAAAATACTCCCAAATAATTAACAGGCATGATCCAGAAGTTAGAAAGAGCTGGAGAGCATTCCCAGTAAACAGCAGTTTTGGTGGCTAAGAGACTTTAACAGAACAGATAGAAACAGTGCCATGCCACTTGGCGTGTGAGATAGCAAATGGTCTCTAGCTTATTTCAATTATTAATATAGTTTGAGTCCTACAGTGGAGCTTCAGAAATGCTGATACCTTATCAGTGATCCGGAGCCATCAAATGAGAAGTAAACAAAGGTTGCTAGTGCCAAACAGGATTATTGGCACAGTCCTAGCTTCAGCTATAGAAAATGATTTACCCACGTGAATGCAGTATATCTTGCGGGCTAATGGGGATCAGCTTATGCCTGCAAAACTATATGCAGTAAAAGGTATGCTAAAAAAATGTGTCATATGAACAAGATTGATAAAGAAAGCCTGTTTCTGGATACCGAAAGAGGTAACTTTGGGAGTTACAGCAGGTTTGGGATGAATGACCCTTTCCATCTAGCTCTCAGAAGTCACAGGATGTCCTGATGCTCTTCCACAAATGACAGGAGCATTTACAAAACCTGATTGTTTTGTTCAGCTACCAGAGACTAACAGTGTCCATTCAGGAGAGCTGACGCATCAGTCACAGTTGTAGCTGTCACAGATGAAAGAGAAGGCACTGAATTTTTAATGAGAATAAATGTTCACAGTTTGTTATTTACCACAGCTAAAAATGGCCTGTTCAACAGCAGAATGCCTCCAGTACAATCCAGTGATTCACTGGTGTGGTCAGACTTGAAGGTTTTATTTATTCCTAGATGGTTATTTACCAGACTTCTCATTATTGTCCTAATTCTGTTACCAATGAAGTCACTGATGTCATCACTAACTTCCCACACACTTATTTAAAGACCAAAATGTTTTTTAAATAATCTCATTTTACTTCCTGCAGAACATATCCCAGAGACTTCACAAACTAGTTCTCCAACAGATTTTCACTCAAAAATTTATGGAAATTCTGTAACAGAACCCTTCATTTAGGTACCCCAGTAGGACTGTTTTTTTCCTCTTCATTTCTCTTTTAGTACTGAAACAGTTAGACAATGGAAACCTCAGCTAGCATTCAGATGACAATAAATTTTTCAGTTGTGTTTCCCGGGGGCTGAGATTCAGTGTTATCTAAATTAAGGTGTCAGCCTGTCATCTGTGTGAATAAATTCCCAGCATAGTCAACAAAGATCAGAAGCTTAGCCCAGGTGTCTGGATAAGACTAGCGTGCCTACAGATCAACCAGATCACACAGTAAGCTTTATTGATGGTGTTGGCTATATCTCCACTGTCTTTAGCAGGATTTTAAACACCTGGATAATATCTAGATGTTATCTAGGTACCAGTTTAAATCTTAGCCTGGAGCTGAATACCACCCCAAGTCTTGCTTTAGTCACAGGTGATATATCTGCTAGTAACTGGTAGGAAGGACGTGGTCTGCGGGAGAGCTAAGACTTCCTGGAACAGCCGCTGGAAGCCTGGTAGGAAAAGTGTGCTGCCTGAAATATCACTGGATGGTTATGTCTAGACAACTAAATCTTGCCTGAAAAGTATGTCAGGTCCAACCTGTCTCTTGCTCTTAGTCCAGCTGGTGAAACATTTGATACATTTTCTTTTCATCAAAGGCCAAGTGCAAGGTGCTGCACATGGTTTGGGGCAATCCCAAGCACAAATACAGGCTGGGTGATGAATGCATTGAGAGCAGCCCTCCAGAGAAGGAGTTGGTAAATGATAAAATTAACATAAACCAACCATATCCTGGACTGCAGCAAAAAGAAGGGTGGCCAGCAGGGCAAGGGAGGTGATTGCCTCCTCTGCTCTGCCTTCATGAGGCCCCATCTGCATTACTGTGTCCAGGCCTGGGGCCCTCAGCACAATAAAGATGTGGAGCTCCTGGAGTGGGTCCAGAGGAGGCCACGAGGATGCTCAGAAGGCTGCAGCACCTCTTCTGTGAAGAAAGGCTGGGGGTGTTCAGCCTGGAGAAGGCTCCAGAGAGGGCTTCTAGTGGCCTTCCAGTACCTGAAAGGGCCTACAGGAATGCTGGAGGGGAATTTTTATAAAGGCATGTAGTGATAGGACAAGGTTAAAAGGTTTTAAACCGAAAGATAGTAGATGTAGATTAGACATTAGGTCTCTGGAGAGACCTCATTGCAGCCTACCAGTGCCTGAAGGGAGCTTATAAACAGGAGGGAGACTGACTTCTTACACGGTCTGATAGTGATAGCACAGAGGGGAATGGTTTAAAACCCTTTAAAAGAGGGGAGATTTAGGTTAGACGTTAGTGGGAAATTCTTTACTCAGAGGGTGGTGAAGCACCAGCAAGGGCTGCTCAGCGAAGCTGTGGGTGTCCCATCTCTGGATGGGACTTTGGGCAGCCTGGTCAGGTGTGAGATGCCCCTGCTCATGGTGGAGTGTTGGGTCTGCCTAGGCTTTAAGTTCCCTTCCAGCCAAGTAATTCTATGATTCTAAGGAGTCAGAGAATGATTTTTGGTCTGTGAATATTGATCAGAAAGCTGCTGCTGCCCCATCTATTATAAATGTTAGGGTTGGAGATGTGCCTGTTTCTGCCTGTAGGTTTGGTCCAGCCAGGAGCTGATGCTGTTACTGTCAGGTACAGAGGTGACTTTTAAGATGAGAGATAGTCCCTGAACTGACCTGTACTAATGGGCCCAAATCAATTAATGAATTTTCTTATTACATCCTGTGCATAACTACACACAAAGCACTAGATCAAATGAAAGGCACACTAACTCCAAAACTCAAAATGAAGAGTGCAAAACTCAAAATAATATAACTGGAACAATATAAGATTAATAAATTGAACACGCAGTACCATTAGTCTAGCGCTGGTATTTTCTGCTTATTCTACATTTGGACTCATGGTACTCTCTGTACCCTGTGTTGCACTACAAGGATATAGCACTTTCTAAGCTCTGCACCAGAGGTGATACAAACATACTTTGGTGTTGGAAACATATCTGAGTGTCCAAAAAACCTGCATCTTCGAGGTAGTTCCTATCAAGTAGCCCAGTTATGGTCCTGTGCATGCAAACAATAAAATTACTCCTGCTTCTAAGTTTTTTTTTCATTATATATTATCTTATTAATTTTAGAATGAACAAACATACACTGTAAACAAATTTTACTAACAAATCACCAGAAAATCTGTTATTTAATATTTACATAATAATATGATGTATTTTAGATCTTACTTCTGCTCAGTACAAATTTGTCTTATACATCCCACAAAGGAATAGTTCAAGATTTGACTTGCAGATACCACTAAAATCCATGTTAAAAAATTAATAACTTCTTATATTCTGAAACTTTCCACAGAGAAAATACATGCTCTTTTCTCTAGTGCAGAAAAAAAAAAAAAAAAAAAGAAAAACAAACAAAAAAACCCAAACCATTAGAGATTGCATATTCAATCATTTATTGGATATAAAACATCCATCATCATCTCTTTCCTCCTTATTCTTTCTGAAGGGCTTCATTTTTTAACATGATTTGAAAGGCTTAAGGGTGTAATAAACAATTTAAGGCATTGTGTAGAAGTGTATCTGAAGGAGAACTAAAGCCGTTATGCTTTCTATACTTTTACACTGTCACGTCCTGCTAGAACAACTGATGAGACAGTTGCCATTTCTTGGTTGGTTATAGAAGTACTTTGTAAATTAGGGCACACAAAGGCTATAACCATTCTCCCATACATTTTACTCCAGCAAAAATCACACTGTCTGTCCTGCATTACGTAGGCAATGGTAAATAGTAATTCTGAGTATCCCACGCGTTAGTCTGGAAACTGCAGGACTGGAGATTCAATTCCTCCCCTTCATACACAAATCTTACTATAGACTACCTAGAAGACATCAAGGCAAGAAACAGAAGGCTAGCAGTCAAAAAGTGGTATGAGGAAAGAGGTTAGATAGGTCCAAAGTTAAAGACATAGGACAGAAGGAGTTTGTGAAACTCCTTGTATATTTTGGGAGGATTTCTGTTATATTGACAGAGATTCAAAGAATAGCAAATGTGATCAAAGATGGCAGTCATCTTAGAGGCAGAGAAAGAATTAGGATATAACTTCTTTCTTCAGCAACTGCTCTCTCATTTTCAGCAAGTTTTGCTCCATGCCATTTCCAAAGGATGTACAAATCACCTGTGGATGACCACATTTTCACATGAAATCCAGTCAAATTCCACTTGCCTGCACACTTGTCTCAATCTTTTGGGCATGATTATACCACTCATTTGTGCATGCGACCAGAGAAAACTCACGTGCAAGGAAAAGAGTAAAACTTTTGTCATAGGGTACTCAGTTTTTACATAGCATGCAGAAACTGGAGAAACAATCCTTGGGAATGTCAAATCAGGCTTCTGTATGGCTTGCCAAAGGGAAACAACTGTGTGGCTACAGTGTGAATTGTAACTCTGAAAGTGTTTTGTTTTCTCTCGACTGAACCACTCACATCTTTATGGCTGGATGGAAGTCCTGGATGAATGATAATCGACAGCCTAAGGTACTTCACTGTCTTCTGGCAGAAGTGGCTGACACAGAACAATTAGCTTCTCCATCCTGGAGATCTGTGTCCAACATGTAATTTAGGACTCAGATCCCCAGTGGACTGTGTAGTCCATCGATTTTGGTGGAGCCAAACTGCACAGTCTAAGCAATGCAGTCGTGATCCCAGGTGAAAAATCTGTTTGATAGTTTCCTTCCATGCTCTCATCTGTTGAGTCATAAATCACCACTGTATTTAATGTGGAAGCATGGAATAAATGCTAAATAAAGACAAAGTCTCTCAAAAGTAATTTCCTCATAATTTGGAAGGTCACTGACTGTTTTATTGATCACAGTAGCATAACTAGGATTTTTTAAATTTATAAATTCTTTTAATGATCCAACATTTGGACACAATTTAATGTCTTTGAAAATCCAGACTAGGAAGAGTAACCTCGAATGATGAAGTGAGCCTGGGACAGGCAGTTGACTATAGGTCAGTGGTGATAGAACCTGAAATGCATATCCAGCCATTGCTGCAAGGAAGGATAATTGTCAGCTGAGTGTAACTAAGTGAAAGAGGAAAAATCAATACAGTCATTTTCCAAGAGAATATTGTTTTAAAATGGAGGTGAGAAATTAGGCTGGAAAAGAAATCATGCTGCTGCAAATCTTGCTGCTGCGTGTGATCCGGCCTATTAGGGGAGATAAAAAACACCTCTTGGTAGTGCAGCACTTTAGCCACCACAGCCTCAAAATTTTAAAGTAATACAGCTAAGATTTTAAAACATAAAAAATGTTTCTTTTGTGCTGAGATTTGTACTATTCAAAGAAGACTTTGTTTTGGGAGCGGAACTGGAAACTAACTAGTAATACAGTAAAAGAAAAAGAAAAAAAAAGAAAAAAAATCCAATTCCCACCTGGATCTCTTGCCTTTTGCCCAAGACACAGTTTTAACTGTTTGAAATGATGGTGCTTTGATTGTTGCCCGTATGAGAATCCATACCATAATCTGACTTTATTGCACTTTAATCATAGAATCATAGAACGGTTTGGGTTGGAAGGGACCTTAAAGGATCATCCTGTTCCCACCCCCCTGCCGTGGGCAGGGACTCCTCCCTCTAGACCAGGTTGCTCAGAGCCTCAGAGCTCAGCCTGGCCTTGAGCACTTCCAGGGAGGGGACGTCCACAGCCTCTCTGGGCAGCCTGTGCCAGTGTCTCACCACCCTCACAGTCAAGAATTCCTTCCTAATATCTAGCCTAAATCTCCCCTCTTCCAGTCTGTGGCCATTACCCTTCGTCCTGTCACTCCATGACCTCCTAAAGAGTCCCACCCCAGCTCTCCTGTAGGCCCCCTTCAGGTACAGGAAGGCTGCTATCAGGGGGCCTCCAGGAGAGCTGTAAAATCTGAACAGACTGAAAATCTTGGAACATTTCAAGGAAAATAACAAAGAGGATATTTTAGCAATAAGAACACTGCCATGTCCTGATAAAATGCCATAATTTGAGTGCATACGTTTTCAGGACGTCATTGGAGGAGCAGCATGGGACATCCTGTATTTAGTGTTTCTCTCAGTGAGTTTATGGCAACAGGAAAAATGTTTTTGTTTACACATTAAAAGTAATTATTCTGTCAGCACCAGAACTTTCAACATGCAGAGAGAAGTAGCACAACATTGACTTCCCATGTTCCTTCAGGGTAAGAAAAACAGTGAGGCTTTACCAAGAAGAAAAAGTTAATGTACAAAATTATAAGAAATCTCAGTTACCTATTTCCTTATTTAATTTTCCATTCACACAAAATAATAATTAGTTTGAACACCCTCAGATTCCACAGTAAATTTATGACTAATTTCTAGACTACATATCTCAATATCATATCAATACTGTTATTTTTCTCTGCAAGGAGCTTCTAGGATTTTTTTTNTGTTGTGTTTGTTTGAAACATACCATACTGAACTAAAAAGCTGAAAAGGCAAAATTACTGTTATTTTTCTCTGCAAGGAGCTTCTAGGATTTTTTTTTTTTTTAATTAGGATTACTGCACATTAAATTTATACTAGAAACCAAACTGGGTGCATAGGTGACCTTCCAATTCAGCAGCCACTGAATAGAAATGTCGGGGAGAAAAATTCAAGGCCTTTGGATATGTTGTGTTTTGGGAGCCTGAGTTTTCTTGTGAAATGCAGAAAGGAAAAAAAAAAAAAAAAACTCAGAAATATATTTCCTTACTACATTGTCTCAATTAATTTTTTCATTACAAACATTTGTTTGTTTTGAGAGGTAAATCCAATTCAGTCAAATATTTTCCTGGCTTTAGGTTGACATTTGTGAAAAATCCTACTGATTACTTTGCGTTATCTTACTGTCAGTTCATAACTTCACTGCAGGAGAGACCATGGATGTTAGAATTCCTGACACAGAAAATGCAGCTTTGGAAAGCTGCAGTCACAACAGTGACTCCAAAAATCTTTCCTCCTAGAGAAGTGGCCTTATGACAGCCTGCATTGCTGTTTCCATGTCTACACTGTCTGTGAAATAGCCTAGCCTACAATAATACCTTGAAAAAATAGATACATTTGGACAATCATTATTATAATTGTATCTTGAGGTCTTTGGCAAGCACAGGTGAGCCAAAAGATATTCTTATTTAGTATAAAAACATCTAAGATTACCCAAGTGTTTGGTTTTCTGACTTTCCCACTCACCATTTTTATATTGTATGTATGTGTGGTGACTCTACATGCTTCTACTGATACAAGACCATTTTAAAAATCATATTAGTGACTCTGCAGAACTGAATTTGGTCCATAATGAGAAAAACAAATACAAAATTATCTTTCTAACTAAGTTAGTTTCTCTTGGTGATAACCTCATGCATCTTCAGAAGCTTGCATGAGTAAATTAAATCATTTTGAGGAATCTTTTCTCTTCCTTGGAAATAATTTGTTTGAACAAGGAATCTCAAAGGTGGTGGAAGAATTGGGTAGGTGTTTGTACTCAAGTTGTACAGACAGGTCCACCATGCAATGAAATACTTCTGATCACTTTTGCTCTTACCAAACAGTTCACTGTCCATAGTTAATCAAGGAGAGAAAGAGAGAGATGGATGTTAGTCACTTGTGTGCAGAAATCAGCCACTGGACATAAGTGAAGATGGAAGTGGTCATGGCCTTCAAACCCAGTATTCTTTCTACTTTTGCTGCGAAAGAGAGACGTTCCTTAATTTCCCACCTATGTGAGCTTATAATGCACTTACCCACTGACTTCAAGAAGTTCAAAATGCACAGCTGAGAGAGGAGAGTCATATACCGTAGTCTGCCTTCTCACTGCATTACTCTAATACCTGTAACATATCTTTTTAATCAGCACATTTAGTCTTGAAGAGAGTCTAGCAGAGTATTGCTGGAACTGCAATACAAATGGCTTTGTTTTTCTCCTGTTCACAGGAGCAGGGGCACCAGCAGCGATTAGTTTTGTCACTAAGGCAACTACTGGCAGGGAGGGAGGGAGGGGGAAAGGGTTTTACAGATCCTATGGCGTTATGCAGCAGCTTCTCTAACACAAAAATGCTTTCTTTCCTTGGAGAACACAATAGCCTAGTTTACTTGCTGTGAAATCATTTCCCCCTGTAATATTAAGAAAGAAGACAGGGGCTGTGGGGTGTAGAAGATGTGAAGCTGCTTGCTGCATTACACTCTGCGCTCTGTTTCGAGGTGTAGCCATGTGTTTCATGACTACACGAACATGAATCAGTTTAAAGCAAGGCAATATGCCTCCCTCCTACCTCCCCCACCCACGTTCCCAACATAACACAAACCAGAAGCCATACAATTATGCCAGAATGAGAGAATCAATTACATCTCTGTCTCTTAGGAAGAAGCAGAGCCTGTAATGCAGATGTTTTTACAGCTGTGAGTACTGCTGATGTTTTAATGGTTTTGGATAATTGATCCCTGACATTGTTGTTTTTACAGATGAAAGGAGGAAAGGGTTTGGGGGAGGGAAAAAGACGAAAGCAATAAATGCAGACAAAAAAGAGAATCTAAGCTGCCATTAAGTTCATTTCTATTTTACAAGACATTGCACTTAAAAAATGATGTCTAACAGAGACAGTTTGGAGAAAGACTTAACACACAGAACAACAGTAATCTTACCTCTTGCTGGGTCCTCACTGGCTTTGGAGCTGCAGCCATAACACATATTCACAGTATTTCCCTTTTTGCATAAACTTTTTGCTGTGCTTACAAATAGTGACCAAAAGAGGATGGAGAACAGACTGAAATACAGTTCACAGTTTTGTTTCCTGCACTTATAAGTTCTTCTTCTCTTTACCTGCATTACTGCATTATGCATACTCTCAGAGTATCAAATTTGTTATTGATATCTTTGTTCTAATATCAAATAATGACCCTTCTTGCCCCATTATCTAATAACGTGACAGCAAAGAGATAACCCTAGTATTTCCGAGTTCTGTGTTATTATTTAGATATTATTTATCTAGCAAGATCATATTATAGTTCAGTTAAACACGAAAGTCCCACTTTCAGAAACCTTCCTTTCCTTCCTTCCTTCCTTCCTTCCTTCCTTCCTTCCTCCCTTCCTTCCTTTCCTTCATTCCTTTCCTTCCTTTCCTTCCTTTCCTTCCTTTCCTTCCTTCCTTTCCTTCATTCCTTACCTTCATTCCTTTATTTTCTACCTTACCTTCCTTCCTTTCCTCCTTGCTTTTTCTCTCCCCTCTCCTACAGAAACAAAATTTAAGACTGACATCAGCCACAGTAAATGAATAGTTGATCAGTTATTACTATCCCTATCAAACTCAAAAGAAGAAATTTTTTAACAGCTAAATAACTAGAAGAGGGAGAGCTTACATACGGTGAAGTTCTCTGGGAGCAGTTAAAACCCAGTCAAGAGTGGGAACTCATTTGTCTGAACAGAGGTGCCCAGTAGCATAAGAAATACCCCAGGTGATCTCACCTGGACTTTCAGTTTCCACCTCATGAAGGAATAAGTCAGCTGTCGGTCCTGTGTCACACTGATGATCTCAGTGCAGATGTGTGGGCTACTGGCAGCACAGGTGAAATAGCACTAGCAAATTGGCAACTGGATCTCACCTGGATTTCTAAAGGACATATTCCAGACTGGTAATAAATATAAGAGCTA